>JAVVLW010002648.1:0-25000 GCA_034401795.1 Chaetoderma sp. LZ-2023a
TGAAAATCATATAGGAAAGAAGATGAGTGGCTTTCGATTCAATGAGATTCTACTAGAATCGGGCCTGATGTCTTCCGGATCTATTAAAGGTGTGCTGTCTGGCACGAATTATAGTCGGGCCATCTACTGCCACAAAGCAATGGCTGAAGGTCTTGAACGATGGCTACTCTACAAATATCATTCTATGAAAGGGTCCAATTATTAGGGAATTTGCCACCAAATTCACTGGCAAAAGTAACCACATTATTGGAAGTAAGAACCAAAGAGAATTTCGAACTGTTGTCGAATGATACAGCATTTCATTCTTATCTAAATGACTACTCAGACTTGCGACTGTGAGTTAGCAATGCCGAATTAGGTAAGACTATCCAGTTTTGGTTATCTTACATGGACCATGCTTGCTTGCTGTGGTCGCTCCTAAATGCCGTTAAGACAAACAATTACAATCTGCACAGAACATGTCGCAATCGAATGGCCGACCTGTTCTTTAGTATTGATGGACATAATTATGCAAGGTATCTTACCTACTTTTCTGTTTTCTTGGCAAGCAAAGAAGAATCACACCCCGGAGCAACGGAGCTGATTAAGCCAGGTGCTATAAGTTTTGTAAGATCCGCTGTGCCTGAGAATTTGTGGGCAGTATACAAAACAATAGAGGAGACATTAATGAAGCACGCACAATCGTATGCATGAGCAGGAGGAAGCGTGGCTGGCGTATCTGTTATCTTGAATAACTATGATGCACATCGACGTTGGGGTAAGACGGCACATGAACGAGCAAGAGATGTGGAAACAATGCTCCAAATGGAAGATATAACAGACGAGACAGATAGGAACAATAGACATCGGGATGTCCGTCCCACTGTAAATGTAATGGAGTCCGTAGAAAGCTTCATGAATCCTTTCAGTTTCGATTATAATGATAAGCTCTTCGGCATTGGGGCTGGTGCTCCTGCACCTACCCATATCCAAACTGATATCCTGGCTGCTGAGTCAATTGGGAAACTGGCCAAAGAGACTTTTACAACAGAGAGACTTGAAAGGAATACAGATTTATTTGAACCAATAAAAAGCAATTATTGAAAACAAGCCATAGAATCTGACCGAGAAGAAACAGACACGATTAAGGGTTATTCTCTATTGTGCTTATACAACAAAAGAGAGCTATGCTTTTGTGCGTATCAGAAGTTCACCTAGCGATGCAGTTTTGATTCTCCTGTACTATGCCGAAATCATGAAGACACACGTATTACTTGATACTGGTTCTGAAAACAATCGAAAGCTGTTGGACATTTCAAGATTGGCTAAGTATTTTACACCGCTTTACTGTTCTGCCATTTTGGGTCTTCATGCCTTCACCAAATGTGATACAACCATTAGTGAGTCATGGGATATCACAGAGAATCTCTTTCTTCAATTAGAGGATTTCACCTGCGAAATGTACAAGATTACTCCCATAACAAACGTTGACAAATTTCGTTTCTCAATGTTAATGGTAAAATGTGGTGATGCAGAGAAAAATATCAATCCCAAGAAAAACGTTGACTTATCCACCTTACCGTCCCCGAGAGTTGAGAGTTTGCCTCCATGAGCACATAAAGCGGGTTATCTATCAGGTAGCTATTTGGAAGCGATCCCATGCACCAAAGCCATACATCCCTGAACCCACTGAGAATAATGGCTGGACTATATTGAGTGAACGGTGACTCGAGCCAAGTGGTGTGATTCCATGATATACTCATTTCAAGTTAAACTAAATGATTGAATTTTTCATCGACTCTCAAAAAGTGGCTATGCTGTCAGTTGTCATAGTAATACTATTTTATTAAATGAGTAAACTTTTACTCATTATATTTGTCAAATGGTGCCTTTCAATCAATCGTAGTCTGTTAAAACTAGAATGTTCCTTTACCGGTGCTTGGTCAGTTATGGCAACATATACAAGCTAGATTTTAAGCTGTGGCGAATATGTGTGACCTTTTGACCTCTACCGACCTCATTATGAAACTGATTTCCATGTAAATCATATACAATCATAGATGATACTATAAGCAACATTTTGAGTGGTCTATCACCAATCTACAACGATTCTATCAAAATCTACTTAATTAATTTACAATGAATGCATTTTTCATCGATTCTCAACAGTTATGGCAACATATACTTGCTAGATTTTAAGCTGTGGCGAATATTTGTGACCTTTTGACCTCTACCGACCTCATTATGAAACTGATTTCCATGTAAATCATATACAATCATAGATGATACTAAAAGCAACATTTTGAGTGGTCTATCACCAATCTACAACGATTCTATCAAAATCTACTTAATTAATTTACAATGAATACATTTTTCATCGATTCTCAAAAATTGTCTATGCTGTCAGTTGTCATAGTAACAATAGTCTATTAAATGAGTAAACCTTTGCTCATTATATTTGTCAAATGGTTCCTTTTGATCAATCTTAAGCTGTTAAAACTAGAATGTTCCTTTACCGGCGCTTGGTCAGTGATGGCAACATATAGTTGCTAGATTTTAAGCTGTGGCGAATATTTGTGACCTTTTGACCTCTGCGGATATAATTATGAAACCGATTTGCATGTAACCCATATGCAATCGTATACGATACTGTAAGCAACATTTTGAGTGGTCGATCACCAATGTACACTGATTCTATCAAAAGATATCTCAGTTTTTAATACCCCTACCCCTTAATATGGTCTGCTTCACTGTGGGTATTAGCTCTAATATAACCCATCAAAAACCATATTGAGTCCCAGTTTATCACATGTTAACATACATAATCTTAAAGAGGACATCGAACGCTGTTAGAAAAATATAGTTTCGTCAATTAGTGGAGGGTGTGGGTATCCAGGTGGGCCCTTCCAGCCCACGGACTATTGCCGATTCTTATGATAGTTTGACGCTGGGATATCATGGGCAGTATTCATGAATAGAGCTTACGTGCTAGAAGAAGCGGGTTCAGGGTGTAAACCTCCCACGTGGCTTAACTGTGACATTCTGATTGGTCTGTTTCTACTTTACGTTGGATCATAATCTACGCCCTCTTCGTGAATAGGGTTCCAGTCTGATTACCAGTGTACGTACCATCTAGATACTGGTCATACGCACTTGTACTTTACAGCACTGCATTATCGACGATCGTGACAAGTTGTACCATAGGAAGGTATGGGAAAGAACAGTCTATAGCTATATGTCTGTGCTAGTATTCCAGTAATAGCTTCGAAAATGTTACTAAGTCATATGCGAGTCAGCAGAAGATTAAATTCCTCTGATGATCGGTTACATGCTCGTGTGTGTGTGTGTGCGTGCGTGCGTGCCTGCGTGCGTGTGTGCGCGCGTGCGTGCGTGCGTGTTGGATTATATGTAGTCAGCTCAATATCATCACCCCACCGCTGCTCAGTTCCCAAGTCAGTATTCGATTCCATCATGCTTTGTTTCTCTCGCAACTAATACTGTCATTAGAGTTATGTCACATTCACAAGCCGGATCTGATTTAAACAACGACACCGCCAGTAAGAGTTCATTAAGCATCCAAGACGTGATCAATTCCCAAAGAAACATACATCACGTTTCTGCGACGGTCTTTGATTCAGTCTGAGCCGAGAATTGCATCTGTCTACGGGGAATGGTCTAATTATAGAATTTAGTTCGAGCGTCGAAATTCATTACGGAGTTATGGAAGTGTCATTGATTGGCCAGAGATAAGAATGTTGTCCTTGGTTACCATGAGCACATACCTATCATTGTCCGTGGCCTGGTAGATTTACCAGTTAATGACATCGCCTAGTCTAATACTGCAATGTTAATGACTGTCAGCGTGCACTGGCTAATGTCGATATGTGTCTCGCCGATGTCGTGACGTCATCCCCTCGTCTAATCCTGCTATGTCCATGGCTGCTATTATTTATTGTTTGATATCGACTCCCTCCACCCCCCTCCCCCAACCCCCAGCTCCTTACTGTTGATATGCTAAGAGGTGGCATCGCCCTATGGTCTAAAGCAGCTATATCAATGGTTCACATCGTCCATTGATCTACCTTTGTTACGTTAATGGCTTCACTTCTCTAAAGCTGTTATATTAGTAACTGGCCGTTAACCATTTCCTGGCGAATCCGGCCCAAACTGGTCTCTGTAGTGGTCCTGAGGAATTTTCATTTGCAGGCAAAAGAAAGACTATTTTCGGGAAATATATGACAAGAAATACTGTACAATGGAGCTGGAATGGTGTGTCAAGTTTACGAATTGTATGTCTTTGATGGATTTACTATTTACTAAACACTCTTTTGCATAATTTTTAACTAATTGGACTGGGCACTGTTGCTGATGTACGCGGCAACAGCACCAATTCAAATTAGCTTCAAATTATTCGACAGCTTAGCTGTATAGTAACCTTGATATTGGCGCTTAGATAGAAATGGACAGGGCGTAGCTATCTATTGATCCCACTATTGCCATTGTGATTGTCATCCCAAGTGATCCAGATTTAATGCGTGGTTTCATTGGTAATTATACAAACATATGATAATGGGAGAGAGTTTGTGTTCGCATTGATGCTTGTGCTAGCACTGAACACTACCACCAATGTTCTCGCATTAGCTTGAACTGGTCACAAACACCAACGTTCGTACATAAGGTTGAACTGGTCACTAACACCAATGTTCGCACATACGTTCGAAACGGTTACAAACAGCAATATTCTCGCATAAGCCCGAGCCTGTCACTAACACCAATATCTTCACATACACTTGAACTGGTCAGTAACACCAATATTATCGCATACGGTTGAACTGGTCACTAGCACCGATATTTTCACATACAATTGAACTGGTTACTAACACCAATGTCCGCGCATAAGCTTGAACCAGTCACTAACATCAATGTTCGTGCATAAGCTTGAACAGGTCGTTAATACAAATGATCGCACATGAGCTTGAACCCGTCACTAACACCAATGTTTGCACATATGTTTGAATCGGTTACTAGCACCCATATTATCGCATACAATTGAACTGGTCACTAACACTAATGTTCGCACAATGGTTTGAACTGGTCACTAACACTAATGTTCACGCATAACGCTGGAACTGGTCACTAACACCAATGTTCGCATATGAGCTTGAACCGGTCACTAATATCAATGTTCATGCATAAGCTTGAATCGGTGAGTAACATCAATGTTCGTGCATAAGCTTGACCCGGTCACTAACACCAATGGTCTCGCATAGGCTTGCATGGGTCGCTAACACCAATGGTCTCGCATAAGCTTGCATGGGTCATTAATACCAATGTTCTCGCATAAGCCGGAACTGGTCACTAACCCCAATGTGCACGCATACGCTTGAACTGGTCAGTAACACTAATGTTCGTGCATAAACTTGAACAGGTCACTGATACCAATCCCTCGCATAGGCTTGAACTGGACATTAACACGAATGTTCGCGCATAAGCTTGAACTAGTCATTAGGAACAATGTTCGGGTTAATGCATGTGTTATCACTCGACAATATCACCAATGTTTGCGCAAAAGCTTGAACCGGTCATTAGGACCAATATTCGCGCATAAGCTGGAACCTGTCATTAACACCAATGTCCGCGCATACGGTTGAACTGAACACTAGGAACACTGTCCGTGCATACGCTTGAACTGGTCACTAGGAACACTGTTCGTGTTACTGCCTGTGTTATCACTCGACACTAGCACCAATGTTTGCACAAAAAGATTGAATCGGTGACTAACATCAATGTTCCTGTTAATGCTTATCTTAGCACTGGCTATTAGCGCCAATGTCTGTGGCAATACATTTATCAGCAGTGAAAATTAGCACCCATGTTCATATTACTGATTATGCTATCTCTGCTCACTAGCACAAATGTTCGTATTAATGATTATGCTATCTCTGCTCACTAGCACAAATGTTCATATTAATGATTATGCTATCTCTGCTCACTAGCACAAATGTTCGTATTAATGATTATGTTAGCACTGGCCACTAACACCATTGTCATTGTTAATCTTATGTTAGCTCAGACCACGAGCACCAATGGTCATCTTAGTGCATAAGGAGCATAGTGTACAAACACAGATGTTTGTTTTAGGGCTGTTTCACTGAGCGTTAGCGGTGTTGATGGCAATGTCTGATTATCACCAGCGCGTTGTTGTGCATTGTTCTGTTGATCATCCAGTGTTCTAAACAGATAACCAAAACTACCTTTCGGTGATAAAAGTACGAAATTTGACAAGGTTATTCTATGCAGCGCACATAGCATAACAGACCAGATTGGACATAAGAAGCTTGAACGTAAGAAAACTACCACCTTTCAAGCTGCCTCCGTGTCCACCTACCAAAAATTATTATTTACAACTAAATGAAAGGAGGTGGTCAATTTAACTGTGTCGATTTATATGTTTTAAAAGCACGACTTTCTGTGCAAGTGAGACATTTAATGGGTCAAATGTGATCAGTAGAATTTCATTTGGCAAGTTTCAGTTTAACAAATATAAACACAAACATATGCATAAAGGCTCGCACGCACGCATACACGCACGAATGCACATTCCCGTTTGTCAATAAAATTTTGGTTCGCCATTATCAGAGCAATCAATAACAGCTTTAATCTAATTGGCAATGGAAATCTATCAATGCCCATCGAAACAGCTTTTATAAATAATCGTCATCTAATGATTTCACATATCTGTCTTATTTTCTCATTTCAGTAGCATCGGCTCGTGCTCTAACCTGAAATGCAGCAGCCATGGGAATCTCGGTCCAACATCGAACAGGCGAGCTTTGCTCAGTTTTCCAGAGTCGGTGCCAATGTCTTTGGGCAACCAATCTGCCTTATAATAACACTATGAGACACAGATCAGTAAGTGCGATCCAATTAGGAATATTGAAGTTTCCGGGAGAGACCGCTTATTAACGATGGATTACTTAGGATCTTTTAGCATGGTTTATGCTCGCAGACCCTTCTGGACTATGTGACCATATCACCGCACCATTCCCTACTCGCCTGTCCCATACACAGGAATGGTGGCAATTAGATGTTTCGGGAGATAATCCGTAAAATATCAATGTGTTGGGCGACAGGACGTGTTCTGGTACTGCATTCCATGCATTCAGGACTTGCTTCGTAAAGCTATGTTGTCTGAGTTTTCTTATAGAGTGTGATTTAGAATGGTACACATTCTTTGCATGGATTTACTCGTCAATATCGGACGCGAATGTTACTGTGTGATGATACAATATGTGTGGTAATTAATGATACGTATAAAAATGGGTAGAACAGAAACTATCATGGAGGAATTCTAGTAAATATGCAATGGTTGTGGAACAAAATATGTCTAAAAACTAAGAAAATGATCACATGGTGTTCATTTTACTAATCTTTAGATGTATTTAGTATTAATCGTATAAGACGATGACCCGCCCTATTTGCTTTGGGTAACCGGCTTTGGTATTACTATGTCTTTATTATAGCACATACGATGCTTCAAATATCCACTTTGCACTTGAATGAAGTTAGATTTCTATTAAGTGCGCGATTGGAATCGTAAATTTGACCGGGATGTGTATCTGCCTCATTTTCCATGAAATCTGAAAAGAAGGCATAACACAGTATTGCCGTTGAACGTCTGATAATCTATGATGGTGTGATCGAGGTAGATACATGTCTGTATATGCTCTATCTAAGCTACCTCAAACATCATATATTCAGATGAGAGAAATAAACATATATCAGATAGGCACGCTATCGATACACCTCCTGGAAGGATTTAAGGATTTACAGATAGGTTTGTCTGCGTCTGTCGATATGTGATTGATGTGTCGGTAAGTTGATCTTTGTGCTAACAACATTGACGCCGACAATACATACAATATCTATTATTCGACAGACAATCTTTGAGTTTAAAACAACTGGATGAATATTGGACGCTTTGCCACCACATACTAACACATATTGATGATTAGTCACATGGTTTGCAAAGAAACTGTACCCTAACACATATTCAGGTATATAGTAGATAGTTGCCAGATACCACACAATGAATAATTCTCTTCGTAGTCTAGTAATCTTTTCAACGACAAAAACACTGCATTTGGCACATATATGTCAGTGACTCTCGGCTGGTCTGTAAGTGATCATCAGGTTTGTTTCACGGAACTATTACCTAGAAAAGTTTAGAGTATGGGAAGATTCTTTCTAGTGTCGAACTTTGAGATAGACTGACAAATAAACTTCAGAAAGAACCTGCATACTTACACAGAAACAGAGTGACCGAATAATAAACAGATAATTTAACATAATCAGGCAACATTTGTAGGTATATATAAGTTTAAAAATGTGGTCACAAGCATTCATGAGTGAATGTTTGGGTGGTATTAAACTCTGATGTTTTTTCTGAAATCTACATGAATGCAGGAGAGTAACTGTTGATCTTTATATCTGTGTACTTATGTCACTGTGTCGATTCTAAAGAATCAGAGCTTTGTAATACTGCTCATCAGATTGTCTTAGTTGTTTTTATCTCAACACATGGATAATTGGGAAGTCGATATGCAGGGCGTTACTATTAGTCATTAATGGGCTTCGGGGAATACAGGCTCCTGATGGGCTGCGCCGATAAACGGGCTGTAGCATCATCAAATTTAAATATTATGCCACTCCCTTTTTATACTTCCGGTACCTGAAACACAGGAACCGGAAATCCGGCAACGGCAATCGGAAACGCCCACTTCTGAACCGGAAACTCCACTTGAAGCTATTACACATCCTTCCTGCGGGAGCTAGATAGGTAGATAGGTATATGTGGGTGAACTCTGTTTTGGAGTCATTCATAAAGAGATTCTCAATTTTTTGTTTGCTTGCAGCTATTTTGAGAAGTTCGTCAAGGGGTTTCTTTTCCTCGTCTATGAAGTCCACATCGTCGGCATATTCCATCTCTAGTGGCATACCCAGTATTGACACTGGCGGGTTTGGTCTTGTGGAACTTTCCCGCATAGATTTCAGTGCGGCAGCAAGGTAACAGGTGAAAACCACCGGAGACAGACCATCTTCCTGTGGGGAGATTGATGTCTCAAACTCTACAGACTTCACTGACTTGACTCGTAATTTCAGCTTTTTGTCTGCAAGCCATGATGGTTCATAGTCAGGGTGAATGCATGCTCATGTGACATTGCAAAATGACTGCATCCAGTGAATTGATAGCTGCCACAAGTTTACAAGACAAACTGTTGCATCTTTGCCTTAGTTATCCTTGCTTACTTGATGTGTGATCGATGGATTTCAGAAACAGAAATTTAAAAAACATCTCAGTTCACTGCTTTTGAAATTGAAGACTTAGTAGTCCTACATGAACATCCTGCATCACTTATGCTATGAATACACCTTTATACCTCGCGTAACCAGTTTAAAGATCAACACATTTGTCTGCTAAAATCATGCCAACTATCTATTATTCGTGCAGCCATTTTTGAATCTCACATACTCATGCATGCGCTCTCATGATTATTCATATGCACGGACCTTTGTGCAGCGCACACGTGAAGCTTCTTTCCACGTGCAGCAGACGCTATTAAGCACCATAGATGTTCGCTTTTTTCTAACCTTGAATGAACAAAACATGTCATCATTTGACCTCCAACATAAGATATCCACTAACGGAATCGATCACGACTGAAATCTGTCTAGGCATGAAGGTCTAATTAGTGTGAGGTCTTAGAAACTGCTGACAGAATATGCATTATTATTGGATAGTACATTAATAATTTGTAAACGTGAAGTAAGTTATACAGATCGGTTCTTATTCTAATCATGGCTAGGTCATCATTATCGAATATTTGTGTTTTCTGAATGAACTCATGAATGCATATTTAGAGGATATATTACCTAGATAGCGCAGCTTACTGGGCCGATGCTGGGCCAATACCATGCCCAACATCAGCCCAGTAAGCTGCGTTATCAGGGTATTGATGATGTTTTAGCACCTCTTGTGTTAACTTAACCAATTACAGGACAATAGGTTGGACAAAAGCCCTCTGTAGTAGTGTTGTGTAATATACATTTTCAGGCCAACAGTAAACTGTTTTTGAAAATTTTCAAAGATAGTGCTCATAAAATTGGTGATATGTTTACACATGTAATGTCATTTTCATTTGGTGAAGCTTGAATGTCTAAGGAAAGGCTACAAATCAATCAAGTTGACACAACCTTGCTATAAAACAACATGTTGGGTGTTAAGAAACGACGATCTCTCATGAAACTTGTTTTAGAAAGCAACCGAAAACATATTATTGTAATTAACCATTCGTGTGTCAACAGCGCTTCAAAATCCTCACAATGCGAATTATATCAATGGACTGTTCCAGTGTATCCATCCATCATATGACGTCCACTACAATCAATTACAGCATGGATGACTCGATTTAACCCATCTTAAACGCTTAATAGTCTGACAATTTGTATGAATCTCTTTTTTAATAAACATTATGTTGAATATTTTGAGATTAATTTAACTGCACGCCATTGCTTCCATAGGCAGCAACATCACACAATCAAATTAGGTTCAAATTATTTAACAGCTTACCTGTATGGTTTTCTGGAAATTGATAGGCACGGAGTTCAGGGATTGATCGATCCCAACATGAGAGTGAATGTGTGGGTGGAGCTTAGCTAGAGATGGTTGCACATAACTGAAACTGGAAAGGTCCATTGACACTTGAATGATCAAGATTTTTGCGGGTCAAGAGAACAATACTTTTGTAAATTTACCACTGAAATTTACAACACTAGCCTTCTGTTGTTCTGTGCATGGACATTCCTTCAACACCACTACATATACGGTATTTGTCCGACTTAGCCATCAATGATGTAATAGTCAAGTTTTTGCTTAGCCAAGGTTCATTTACAGAAGAAGATAAGGTTATCTTTGAAAATTAACCACAGAAATGGTGGACTGTTACAGAGTCAGTGATTCCCGTGATACAGTAAAAAAATGACCTTCAATTACTCTGCAAACAGTCATTTCTTAGGACCACTACAAAGACCATATATTGCTTGGTTGGTTGTTAAAGGGGTACATTGACACACGATGGGTTAATCAGATGTATTCCAAAGCATTTGTCAAACGAAACTCAGACAAGCGAACTTGTTTTATTGCGACACATGATTGCTATGCACATCATGAAATTGTAATTGATTGATTCACTCGTAATACCTGAACAATGATACTGTCGACAATTCTTTCCCTAACGCCACGAATATGACACACTTCTTCCTTGTCGGTTGATGTCTGAAGGAGAAAAATATCCAATTATCTGGGAAATGTTTTTCTCAAATTGTTAAGAAAATTGTCAAAAATGTTTCCAATTATCGGAGACAAATGTAATCATTTCTCCAGGCAAACTATAGTGAAAGTGTACCATACTCACTTGCTGATTATCGTGTATGTATGCCTGCTAATGGGTTCGTGTAATAATGAGGTCTACAAACAAATCACCCATATAGATTACATATATTCATTAGGATGTTGCTTTTGGGACAGCAACATATATACGCCCTGTTACATTTAATTGACAGAACCATTTCTAGTGAAGGCTTGCCCATCTATTATATGTGTTGGAATCGGTTTCAAACTTTGAAGCCTGACATTTCAAGAATCTAAATTTTAAAGTACCTATACATTCAGCTAGGTTGTTGACTATTTTTGTAACTAATTTGAATAGGGACTGTTTCTGCCTTTGGCAGATTAGTTTAGAAAAATTCAACAGACTATTTACTAAATTCACCATTTTATCAAATACATTCGTACACTTTTGTGACAACCTTTTCGAATTTCATTACTGAGCTATGTTATTTTGAATTTGACGTCATTCAACAAGTGACGAATCGTCATTTGATAGAATGATATGTATATTGGGTACATTCTGACAGTGTGTCATTTTAAATACAAGCCCAAGAAAGGAGTTAATGATATGCGTTTGTGATTCTGGAGAGGTATAACTACTGTGCCAATAATTTGATCTTGATGTGTGCCCTAAGAATACATACTGTATCTGCTATTACTGGGCCAATGAGCTTTCAGACGAAAATAAGCATATGATGCCAACAACAACACATTGAAAGTTGTCGATATACCTCAGCTATACTTGGTCATCGGTGATGGAAGTCGAGCAGAACAAGAACCCGTCTCAGGGTAAGTGGATGGATTCTCACTAAATAAAGTCAGATATAATGCATGTATATCATAAACGATTTGAGGTGTGTTAGTTTATAAACGCCTATAATACAAGTTCTGCTTTATATCATTCCAATCTATCGATCCATGGTTAGGTTTGTTTCGTGGCTCATGGCTTAGAATATTAGGACCATATATGTGGTGAAATGTTTCCTTGCAATCGCCAGTTTCCACTGGAATATAACTGCCCCATTTCTTTGCCAAAATTCAGACAATCATATGGATATAGCATGGAATCTCTTGGCATAGAAAGATTGAGAATATATTGCGTTATAATGGAATTGCATACATGTTCCAGAGAAACAGTCGACATTGAGTTTTGACTTGTCTATATGTTGTTTATCTAATGGACTGCTGCTTGTGTGAATAGCCATGGGCGAATCGTTGGGCGAATCATCATATGATAAAATGATACATATATCGGGTATATTCTGAAAGCGAGTCATTATAAATGCATTCAAGGAACGGAGGTAATGATACACGTTTGTGTTTTTGAGATGGAGACGCATAACTACTGTGCCAATAAGTTGATCTTGACATGCGCCCTGAGAATACATACTGTATCTGCTATTACTAGACTGATAACCTTTCAGACGAAAATAAGCATACGATGTCATCGATAACATATGGCGTGTTATCGATATACCTCAGCAATACTTCATCATCAGTCATGGAACTCATGAAGACACCGGAACCAATCTCAGGCTAACTGCTTGTATTCTCGGACAGGTAGAAACAATTTCTGTATCTCAGGTAGTATTTCTTTATTGACCTTTGCAACGATATAATGAGCACTTTTCTAATTCAATATGTGCATGCGTGCGTGTGTGGTTATGTGCTTGTGTGCGTGCATGCGCATGCTGGTGCGCGTGTGCGTGTTTGCGTCTGTGGAAATTGATTGTCATGTTACACCTCTGAAGCAGCTAGTATCTAACACCGGGACTGACCAGGGAAAAGCAGATACGATCAGAGGATCGTTTAGGAACCAGTTCACAAATTCAGACGATGATCTAGTGCACCTATTTGCAGGCGATCCCTAGGTCACTACAAACACGAATTGAGTCAGCTGAGGTTGATAACGCCCATAGCGTCCTGAGAAATGGAGGTGCATCTGGATCCAACAGCATCAGCAATGAACTCTTTAAGTATGCAGGCGATAGAATCTCCAAACCAATCATATAGACAAGGTCCCTTATCATCCTGCCGACACCCAAGATGCCTCCGGAACTACCATCAAACCTTTGGCAAATTGTAATCGCAATGGAAGATCTTGTCTAATGTGTCAATGTGCCCTGTCCTAGAAAAGATTGACAGTTTCACTTCAGGATACCACAACAGCTTTAAACGAGGACGTATCTGTGCAGACATTGTATGGGCCCAGATACTGATCGTGCCAGTAGTCATGTCCAAAAACTGGGACTTTCATAAGATCGACATCGACATGTCTCGGCCATTTGCCACCTTCAAAGGATCAAAGATCCTGGACATACTACATCAAACATACTGCATCAAGCCTGTTGTGATGGTGATAAGCTGCGAGTAAATTATGTCAGCAGCGTTTGAGACCTCTATTGGTTCTACACATATAGATGGCCTCTTTCCGGTACCGTTTACAGGCACTCTATTCATGAACGAAGCCAAGACTGGGTTTATCCATGTATACTTTTCAATTACAGGCGAACTATGCGTCAAAGGCAACCCACTGTGTGGCGGGAGGAAGGGATGACGAGCACAATCATTGGCTCACTAATGTCCAGCTCGACTGACATCGCTGCACATTGTGCCACGGGAAACATTGCCTTACAGTCTTTGGAAACGGTTGATCTGTGGATCACGTATCACTCAGACCAAAAAACTATGCTTGCATGACGAGACCTGTGTATTACTGATGCTGCAACATCTGTAACAGCTGGGAGGATCTGAATGCAGTTCTCGATAAGCTTGATGCCTGTCACGACATGCGTATTCATTGATTTTGTTATTACACATCCCATAAATAAACACAGATGCCAGTAGATAACTGTTAATATTCTGACCCGCATCTAAGAACATGCCACAAATTTCCCCTGGGGGATACAATTATAAAATATCATATATGGAGTTCCAATTTGGCCATCAGTTGCGTAAGCTCATTTGGGAAATAATGGCAATTAATTGTAGTTTACAGCCACTTAAATCACACTGCCTAGCGAGACATTTCAAATGTATGTCATTTCAGGGAGAATGTAGTAAAAGAGCCTCTGGTATTTGGGAAGCATGTGTGGTTGGATGTACGCTAGACGTAAATAATTATGTATTAAAGTCATGTTTAATAGACGTATCTTTAAATCAAATCGGTAGCCAAATGGATGATTATCAGCATTGATAGGACAATGGCCAGTCACGCGAACATAAGCATGTAATAACATAAAGCCATGCATTCAATTATTGATTCCGCAAGCAAATTTGTTAAGTGGAAATGTAAGCTCTTGTTTTCTCAAGACGGGCTCTTCAAATGTCTCTCTGTGAGCTCTCGCCTTATCTTACATCATTCAGTTCCTGCTGGGCATGCTATTTGTTAGGTACCCCGTTTCAGTGTGGCATACCCCTCGATGAATAGCAAATTAGATACCACAATACACCCACTGGTAGATAGGTCAATGCTCGTGTGTTATTTGCACATCCGCTGACAGCATACCACTGGTAGAACTGATCAACCTTTCATCGAGGAAGTCCTACCTAATCTTCATTTCAACACATCAAAAACTTAATGTTATTGATTAATTCGATACGAATGTTTACTAGAAGCTGTTCAGTAGTGCAAATTCCGTTAAACCAAAATGTCAACGTTCTTCTTTATAAATAATAATCTCCTGCCAGAGTATTGCTTAAGTATGGTATTTTTAATGGTCAATGTCTGCAAGAATCTAGAATGACTTTATTGTTCATAGAAAACTATTGTGCAAAAGGTAATTATAAGAATAACAATCCAAAACATTTAACTTGAATCATGTATGTTCGGTAATATAAATTGAACTGTGCATTTTGACTACATGATGGAATCCGCCCACTTTATCAGAAACGTTTCGCTGAATACCACAAATAAAGTTAACGTAGATATTTAGATACATCTATTCTAACAACTGTCGTCGGGCCAGTTGACGATCTGAGCATAGTTAGATTACATCTAAATGTGATATTCCGAGGCGGCAAATGGCGAAAACTGTGCCTTCATTCGCACAATATAGTTCAGATATCAAGCGAATTCAGTGGAATAATGCTTCAATTTCACAGTAACATGGGGTACCACATTTACAAGTTAATGAAAAATTAATATAATAATAATACATTTGCCTTATATATATAATATACAGATACCGACAGATGTTATATATTATGAACACAGAGAGTCGCTTGAAATTTCAAAATGCCATGCGATACTCAATTTACAACGTAATGAGAAATTAATCTAATAATAATACACATGCATTATCTGGCTTTCTTTGTAGAGAAGCCTTCACATCAACATCAATACTTGATGGACACAGGGAGCCATTTGAAATAAATTGGATTGTTAAGACGTCCATATAAAACCTAACCATTAAGTTTAGACAAATATGGTTTGACGTAGCATAACAGCAAATAATGGACCCCCCATGGGGCATAGGGTGATGTGCAATATGGTGATTCATTTCTAGCTATACTTCGCCCATTTCTAGGTAAGCTCCACCCACGCTTTGCCTCCGTTGGGATCAATCGAAGCCTGAATTATCCGAGTCCCAATATCAAGGTAACTATCCACGTAAGCTGTTGAATAATTTAAAACTCATGTGACTGGGTGCTGTCGCTGCCAATGGCAACAACACCAACTCCTAGTAAAATTAGTTTCAAGGTATTCAACATGATGGTTATTAAATATTATAGACATATAATTCGTAGACTTAACGAGCTATTCAATGGCAATGACGGAGCTAGATACGTGTTTCATTACGCATATTGATTATGACGTCAGCCTACATGTGATGTAGATGAAATGAGGTCATATCACTGAGTGACAGGTTTAGTCGGATCAATCCATTGTTTCCTCGAACATATTCTTGTGACTTAATAGCCTTCTCTGAGCTGTCCATTTGTCTGTTTGATGACTGTTTCTGTAAGTTGTTGCCGTCTTTGAAGGAGTGTTTGCCTGTTTCAAGCCAACCGGTGGCAGACAACACAATAATAATAATATGTTATATATACTGCCATCTATCTAATTTTATTGGTGGAACGTAGCAATCAATCAGGAAATAATGATTTTGTGCACTCGTTGTCATAGTAATTGTAATATCCAGAAAAGTATCAATTCGTGCCACATAGAATATCTGATATATCGGCATCCATTGTTTATATCTTCAGCATGTGTTTTACCATAGACGCACGAGGGATGCACTGAATGTGCCTGCGCATAAGAACAACATGGTCTTTGTGGATCAATGGGTCACCCCCAAGTAGGCACTCTCAGATTATTCGTGTGCAGCGCCGGTTAAATTCAAATCAATGGCTAACTGGACTAGAACCATGGCTCCCCGAAAAGCAAGGGCCCCTCAAATTAAAAACAAGTATCGTATTTTACGTATTTGAAGCTGCAATTCCGGTATCTTACTGTTACAGTCATAATATGCGCACCTTTTTGCCCCACCTGATAATGGGCCTCACAAACAATTAGGCCAGAGCATCAAATATGATTAATCTGGCTCTGTTCATGTGCCTCATCGTATCTTTGTGAAATCCAAAGTAATGCTGTAGATGTATTATATACTTGTGTCCATCTAGTTATATGTACTTCTTCACATGTCTAAATACTATAGATTTGAACCTATATCTTTCATGTAGTTATATTTCAAATAGTTAATAGTGTCGATCACGACCATGGATGCCATTCTGACTATAACCGGCATCGACTTTCCCAGCATGCTTTCTGAACGTTCAACAAAGGATGAACCAGGCGACGAATTCTCATTTTGATCTGTCCTCCAACCCGACCGAAACTGTTTGTCCAGCTTAGTAGCGACTGAGTCTATCTGAATGACCAGTCAACAACAATGATCCTAAAAACCAAGATTAAGTTCTCTTATAGTCGAATGTACTCGCAAGAAAAGGTACTTTATGTTTAACCGGGTAATTAGACTTGCCGCTCTCGTTATGGCGTTCACCATCTCTCATTGATACATGTATAAGCTGCTGATTAACAGCCTAATTTGAGATTTCCATCTCGTAATCCATATCGTATTCCATTGCGAATTCAGATCATGTGTAATGTAATGTTAACACATCAATGAATGTTGTCCTGAATTCATGCCTGCACACTTCTATGTAAAACAAACGCCGTTGATTATAGATAGATCCATTCCTAGCTATGCCCCGCCAATTTCTAGCTAAGCTCCGACCAGACTTTGCCCGTGTTGAGATCGATTGAAATCTGAATTCCCAATAGCAAGTTAACTATACAGGTAATCTGTGGAATATTTTGAAACTAATTTGACCGTGTGCTGTTGCAACACCACCCAGTCACATTAGTTTCGAAATATTCAATAGACTGTTTATTAAATAGCAAACACTTACAGTTCGTACAATTAACGGACTATTCAATGTTCATGACGGAGATAGATACATCATTCTTTACACATTTCGATTATGACGTCAGCCTAAATGTGAGGTAATTGATTATGACGTCATATACATTCAGAGTGACAAATCAGATCTACCAGTTATCCGCCAGTTATGTCACAATTTATAATACAGCCAACAAGCACATGCTGTACGAATCAGATAAGGTACAGAGTACGCGCGATAACAATCCTTATTCCTGAGCAAATGTACGGAGAAACTTAGATGCAAACATAATGTGTATCTGCATTCCATTGATCAACTATGCAATGTAGGATAGTGGCACAGGGTGGTCGGTTTCTGTTTCACATTTCTAGATAAGCTCCGCCCATATCTAGATAAGCTCCGCCCATTTCGAGATAAGCTCAGCCCATTTCTAGATAAGCTCCGCCCACGCTTTGCGCGTGTAGTGGTCGATCTATATATTTTTGAAAGTAGAATTCCCAGAATTCCATTTTCAAGGTATTCATACAGGTAAGCTGTTGGACATTTTGAAACTAATTTGACTTAGTGTTGTTCCCAGTCAAACTAATTTCAAAATGTGCAACAGAATGTTTCATAACTTGTAAATTCATCAAAGACATTTTCTAATTGGTGTAATTCGTACACTTGACGGAATTTTCAATGTTCATGATTGAGGTAGAATAGTCATAATGTTTGTGACGTCAGCCTACATGCGGCCTAGTTGTGTAAGACGTCATATATTTGAGTGACAGATCGGGTAACGCTATTATTGCTGATGCATCATAACAACTGACTATATGCTATTGATAATATCATATGCTTGCTTTTCGTCCCAAATATTATCGGGATAATATGAACTATATATCGAGGTCAAGTTACTGGCAGTAGTATACAGAAACAGAAAAGCGTATCATTAACCTCTGTTCTGACGTATATTTATAACTGCATGCTGTCATATCATGTGATTCGCCCGTGGATATCCACACCACCAGCCCATTAGACAAAGCCATCTACACAACACAGGGTCAACTGAGTTTCTGGAACATGTATGCAATTCGATCAGGAAACAATATTTTTCTCAGACATTCTCAGACATTCTTCGGCCTTAGATTTTATGCTTTCAATCAGAATTTATTTTCCGATTTTGGCAAAGAAATCGGACAGCTCCATTCGAGTAGAAACTGGCGATTGCAAAGACACGTTGTATGAATCGAGATTCAGTCCAGCGGAATATGCCAAGCCACGAGCCACAAGTGCCCCAAGGTCAGTGAAAGAGGAATTTGTTGACCTGTTTTCCTGCTCTAGAACAAAATTCTATAGAATACACACATAATGTGTAGTTTCATCATTTTCTAATAGCATAAGTGATATGAGGTGTGTGCGTTCACCGTCTGAGCTGCTTCAATTGTTCTGTATTTTATCATGCCGATCTAAGGATAAATATTTACGCTGATTTGCGTCTTGTGGCTCGTAGCTTGGCATATTCCGCTGGAATGAATTTGTTGCATATATATATATATATATATATATATATATATATATATATATATATATATATATATATATATATATATATAAACAGGTCAACAAATCCCTCTTTCACTGTTTATATATATATGCAACAATTATCAGTCAAACTGATATAAGAGATCATCTAGTCTAGCACGTTTCACGTCTACCATAGGACATACACAATTAAAATCGAGCAACAATGCGCTCGCTACACGCTATGCAGGTAGATCCGCGCAACTCGGTGGCCAATAGTACAATGACTAGCAGCGTTACGGGAATAGTTTTATAGTGGAGTTTGAGCAACAGCGAGAACAACAGAATCCCAAATAATGGTGGTTACAAAAATCAAAGTAAAATGTCCGCTCAGAAGAAGATCGTCACTGAAATTTTCAAATATTTCTCTAAAGTTATTGCTTCAGGATAACTTTAATGACACATGTTAAAGCTTCAGGCCAGGAATGAGTGAAGGACGGTAAGCTATTTCATTAGAAATCTATGAACCTGACACACTAATGAATGTGATGAGGTGATCAATTGTACAACAGATATGCCTACAATTATAATGGTTTTATAATGTAATGGAGGAATGTGTATGCAGACAACACGAATCAATGATAATACATTCTCACACTGACTGTGGATGTGATAGTTCGGTCATTTTGACTAGCCCAGATATGGTGATTTCAAGGCAACTTTGAAGTGCGTGATATAGATGGTGAGCATGATTACAAACACTGAATAAAGGTGGCATACATATGTGTTTTGCTGCAATTTGCAAGGAATTAAACATGTCAGGCAAGGAGACAGTTTCATTTATTTACTGGAATGAAGCAGCAACCCCCCCCCCCCACCCCCGTCCTGCGCCGATGCTATTCAGGAATTTCCGCAGCTATTGCTGCTCGTGTCATTATTGTTTCTTCGGACGTAATATAAAAAGAATCACCAAACGCTGACGCGGTGCTGCTGGCTTTTGACAATCGATGCTGGAGCACCACGCGGTACTTCAGAGAAATCTTTTCGGCTAATATATATATGCTCAGTTAGCAAAAAGATTGCCGTGAGTCTCTCGAGCGCGCGCTGTACTGTGTATATCGTGTATTGAACCTGGAGTGTGCAGCGGTACTTACTTTCCCAAGAATCTCAGCATGCCAGTACACAGTAACCATGCCAGAACACAGTGCATGATTGTATCATTTCTATCTGAATACTAGCTTTCATCTGGAAACATGGTTCATTAGTTGAACGGTAACAAGGCTGCATCCATCTTGAAGAGCTCACAGTCCTCTTAGGTGAATAAATCGGAAGTAATGTGATCTCCTAACTTAACTTCCTGCAAGTTCGGGAAAGGTGGTCTTCCGTTCACTATCTGAATGAATTTAAGAACACTTTGGTTTAGAAACCTTAAGTGTAACTTGATAACTGTATTAATGTTCTACAATTTACAAAAGCCGCATTGAAGGTTTGTACAAATAAGATAACTTTTAATACAATGATACTTACAAATTGTATGCACTATAATTACAATTTCTGACAATAACTACTCGCTGATGCAATGATGGTATACAGATTATAACCACTCTGATCTCCAGATGGAATAAAGATTATTACTATTAATATCGAGATAACCACTCGGATCTACTGAGTGTGTAAAGACAACTGAAAACAGAGCAGACACCAACGTATATACAAATAAAGTGGTTCCTCTGCTCTGACGTCATTTTGGGCTATCCCAAGAATTTCCCCCTAAAACTCGCACTCTGATTGGTACCTTGCTCCCCGTTGTGCAATCTTGGAACTGGTAGGAACCAGTTTGAGAGTGATGGCTCCTGACAGTTAATGTAAACTTTGCTTGCTTTGACACGACTCATCAACAGCCATAACTCGCATACTTTGTGCTCCCACTTCTTTTGGTTTATCGTGACAAGTGCGTTAACCAACAAAGTAGGATTCTGCTGTAATTACTTTCACAATGGGACAATTTCCATTTAGTCACGACTACGGATGGTTACCACTCGTCATGAAGTACTAGTGCCTAATCCTTAACCCGGTAGGGCTATTCCAGGATGATCACAAGTTGTGCAATCAGCTTCAGGCACCACGCAGTAGTGAATCATAGAACTGATTTCCTTAGCACTCTGTTATGGCCGTTCCCATTATTCAACAATCTTCATTGGCCATCATCATAAACCTAACTTACATAGTGGCCCCGTAAGACTCGGTTGCACTAAGTACCGGGGCCGTCTCCTTAAAGCTTCTCAGTATTTAATCCATAACCGCCGTACCGGTCACGCTGTGCAATTCTTATGTTAAAATACAAGAACCAGTTCTATGGTCTAACGCGGGTAAACTCCGTCTCCTTATTTCTAGTAATATATAGCTGTGTTTAAACACAAACACAAAAAGGCTATTAATATCCGAAATGATAAAACTAGATTGATTGGTGATAATCACACCCAACTCAATCAAACAGATTAAAAATATTAACAGCATAATTTGTCTGTCCATAGTGATCGTGATTACCAGCCTTTCGTTCACAAAACAATTCTCTACAAAATATTCAAACAGTCATCCTGACATTCAGTCTACATGTTTGTACTCGTTATAGGTCATTATCAAAACAGGCATCTGGTTTCCCCTAGCGTTGTAACAATACTACGCATCATTCACGCTGGTACCTTGGAATCCCCAAATGACGTAACATGACGATACCGTAATAAATATTCACCATTGAGAAACTAACGCTGTGATTTCAAACGCACAGTGTTGAAGCTCATATGCCAATATTTTCCAAGTACTAAATATTATACAATATCGTACTCGGCGGATCTAAGGGTAGCTAATCCTATAAGCCGATATTCACAATCCGTCACGCCGATACAGGAAGCATACGTATAGTCTGTATAGAGTTCATACACCGAAGAACAGAACAGGTAAATGTTGCTTTATTTATTTCTAATTTCTGAATTGATCAAACGTTTGCCCGGAGAAGGGAAGGAATTTTGAAAGGCTATCACTGAATATTTTTTGTGGCTGTCACTAACATAGACATTGACCAGACATAACTAAAGCTGTAGATTATAGCATCCAAGACGTGAAAAAGACAGGTCTCGGCATTTCTGGTATATTAGAATATTAATTATCAGCTCATCTATTCTTGGTTCAGTGGAAGGACCCATTTCTAGTTATGCCCCACCAATTTCTAGCCAAACTCCGCCCATTTTTAAGTGTGTTGGAATCGATTTGAAACTTTGAAACCTGAACTCTCAGAATCTACATTTCAAGATAACTATGTAGTTAAACTGGTGAATATCTTGAAACTAATTGAGATGTGGGCTGTCACTACATATATTATGACCGTCAAGGCTCCCAGTAAAATTAGTTTCAATATATTCACCAGAATGTTTATTAATTTGGAAATCCATCAAAGACATACAAAGAGATACATTTCACATATCTTAGTGACAGACCTTTCAATTTTCGTCACGTAATTTTGATTGTGATGTCAATTAACAAGTCTAACACGTGAAAAATGTGATTATGACGTCATATAATTGAGTGACAGATCGAATCCCCCAGGGAGATTATGTAATAATACGTGACCGTTGGCCATAAATTATCATATATTTGTAAGACATTCCTACATATGAGACTGAAGAGAACTAACAATAACAATTCAGAAACTATAGGGTTGTCAATCAACTGAATATTGACATTGAAGCATACCACAAAAATATACCTTGATTCGTTATAGGTTCCACATGGTATAAATAACATTTACTCTTGAATCTAAGACGTATATGACGTATATATGTAGGGTATATTATATTAATCTATGTACCCGACATTGGTATGCTATAGTATAAAAGATATTGCTTTATTGGCCGAGTAATTAAGATGCTATACCTTAAGGTTATTCTAAGAAGATATAAAATTCTGAGACAGCCAGTAAATAATATCGATTATAAAAGAATAAGAAATTTGGTAATTAGGAACGGAAAAAAGCCTTGCTCACCTTTCTAGTTCGTGAAAAACAGAGCGACCTATCTACCTACCCGGCAAGTGCAGGTGAACTTAATCGAATGGTCTTGCCGCCGCTCCACCCCACCCCCTTGACATTTGTGCTATGAATATTTCCGAGTTTCTAGACTGAATTTAGCTGAATTGAACGATTCGGAATCACGTACGACGGAGATCAAGTTTTAAGTAAATTAATAAATTAAAATTAAGGTTTAGCCTACCCTGTGTTATGTAGGACCCGTCCATTCCTTGGCTTAATGTGAAACCGGATTAGTCAAATTAGGTTTAGGATGCGGTTTTGCCAAAAGGTTAAAGCTAGAACGATTTGAATAATAATTTTAGATACAGTAATAAGATTACATGCATCCCAAAGCTGGACCGAAATCCGGGTTCACCTATCCGAGCCTAACCGGAGGGGAGACCGAACGTACTAAACACATAATCGATTCCGGATAGATTATGATGTTACAATGCTCAAACTAAGAAGGTAATTTGCCTTCTTAGCATCGGCAGGACACTTTACTGAAGGCTATTGCATAATGAATAACTGTTAATTTCTCATAGTGTAGTGTAAAATAATGAACAATTCATCTTCTGCGTGTCCTAATGTTAAACAGTGGGCCAATGTGATGCGATTCTAAACCGATTACAATGACAATGATTCCGTAAAAACTTTGACTATGCTCCTATAATCAAGTGCGAAATATACTAAATAATAAGAAAATCGGCGCTGACTATCTGTAAATTGACTGCTGTCTGCAACTCGCTTCAACAGGAAACCGGGATCTGCTGGACCACAAGCAATATTTGAGTTCTGGCCCTCTGCTAATTTAAACTGCAAACTCGATAACTTGCTTTTACAGGAAACCAGGACTTAGTGGACAAAATAACAAGTCAGTTCTGGCTATCTGTAAATTTCTACCATCTAGAACCGTGCTTCTACTGGATCAGCATAGCATTCTAAAAATACTCTTCAGAAACATTAACAATTATGACTAATCTTAACGGACAATGCGATAAATGTGAGGTAATTCTTACTAAGTATTTGAAAATGAATCATAAGGGTCCTATAACAATGGACGGTATTTCCACTACCCCTTCCTCTTCGTAAAGTGGAAACAGCGAAAACGGAAGTGAATAAACTCTGGGTAATTTATTATAGAAGGCAAATCGGATCAAATATTTACCTGCTGCAGCAGCGAAAAGATGCCTGCTAGATCTTGGCGTATTGTGTCCCGGGTTCGTGCCCTCTAGTTAACACATTTAACTCTGAATTATAGGTGCACACGGTACAATCGACGATGGAATAACCAGTTAGGCCAGTCAAAACAAGTGCTAACACGAGTCAAGAATGCGTTTTAACGTGACACAATACAATTTATTACGGTGAAAGCTGACACATTAATAACTGGCTTAAATTAAACTATGTACTAAGCTAACCTGTCGAAGAATTAGGTTCTTTCAACCAAAAAACAACTCCACAAACTTAGGCTTACAGTTATCAAAATTTTATAAGTTAGTAATCGGAACTCAGATTTTTAGATGCTACGGCGCTTGAGAACAGAAAAGAATTTCTGCGAAGACTGAAGTTTTATGAAAATGTCTCAAAATGATAAACAT
>JAVVLW010002649.1:0-25000 GCA_034401795.1 Chaetoderma sp. LZ-2023a
TTATGTCACAAGAATATGTCCTAAGCAACAATGGATTGATAAGACTAAACCTGGCACTCAAGGATATAACGTCATTTCATCAACATCGCATGTAGGCTGACATCATAATCAACATGTGTAATGAAAGACGTATCTAGCTCCGTCATTGACATTGACTAGTCTGCTAAGTCTACGAATTATATGTCTATACTATTTAATAACCATTATGTTGAATACCTTGAAACTAATTTGACTAGGAGAGCAACAGCACCCAGTCAAATGAGTTTCAAACTATTCAACAGCTTTCCTGTATAGTTACCTTGATATTGGGATTCGGAGAATTCAGGCATCGATCGATCTCAGCGCAGGCCAAGCGTAGCAAGGACTTAGCTAGAAATGGGTAAAGCATAGCTAGAAATGAGTGACCCTATTGCACATCACACTCCTCCCATTTCCGCTTATCAATTATTCGCATAGCATAGAATGGCTTGGTTTCAGGTGTTATTTCACACAGCTCGTCACTGACATTAAATGCCAGACAAATACATTACCTATGCCCATGGTGGTCCATTATTTGCTGTTATGTTACATCAAATCATATATCCCTAAACATAACGGTTAGCTTTCGTAAGGACGTCTTGACAATCCCACGTATTTCAAATGGCTCCCTGTGTTCATCAAGCATTGATCTTGATATGAATGCTTTTCTACCACGAAATCCAGATAATGCACGTGTATTATTATTAGATTAATTTCTCATTACCTTGTATATTGGGTATTGCATGGTATTTTGGAATTTCAAATGGCTCTTTGTATTCATAAACCATTGATGTTGATATGAAGGCATCTACAGGCGTATGTATATATATGGCAAAAGTATTATTATGTTACATTAATTTTTACTTAACTTGTAAATGTGGTATCTCATGTTATTTTGAAATTGAAGCACTATTCCAGTGAATTCGCTTGATATTTGGACTATACTGTGTGAATGAAGGCATAGTTTTCGCCATTTGCTGCCTCTGAATACCACATTTAGATGTAATCTAACTATATTCTGATCGTCAACTGGCCCGACAACAGATATTAAAATGTATCTAAATGTCTACGCTAACTATGTGTGTGGTATTCATCGAATCTTTTCTGACAAAGTGGGCATATTTGCTATGTGACCCATTCTATCACGTAGTTAAAACGCACAGTTCGATTTATATTACAGAACAAATATGATTCAAGTTAAATGTTTTGGTTTTTCAAGCTTATAATTGCCTTTTCACAATACTGTTCTGTGAATCACAAATTCATTTTAGGTTATTACATGCTTATGTTGACGTGACTGGTCATTGCCCTACTAATGCTGGTAATCAGCCACCGACATTGATTCAAAGACACGTCTATCACTCATCACTTTAATATATTATTATTTACGTCTGGGGTGCATCCAGACATACATGCCTCCCATATATAAGAGGCCGCTTTTGCAACATTCTCTCTGAAAAGACACACATTTGAAATATCTCGCTAAACAGTGTGATTTAAGTGGCTGGAAACTACAATTAAGCGCCATTATTTCCAAAAACGAGCATAGGCAATTGAGGGCCAAATTGTAACTCCATATATGATATTTTATAACAGTATCTCCCCGGGGAAATTTGTGGCATGTCCTTAGATGTGAGTCAGAATATTAACAGTTATCTACTGACATCGGTGTTTATTTATGGGATGTGTAATAACAAAATCAATGAATACGTCTGTCATGACAGGCATTAAGCTTATCGAGAACTGCATTAAGATCCTCCCAGCTGTTACAGATGTTGCAGCATCAGTAATAAACAGCTCTGGCCATGCAAACGTAGTTTTTTCGCGCCAGAGTGATTAGTGGTCCACAGATCCACAGTTTCCAAAGACTGTACTGCAATGTTTCCTATGGCGTACCATGCAACGATATCAGTGGAGCAGCACATTAGTGAGCCAAGGATTGTGGTTTTCCACTCTTCCTCCTGGCCACACAGTGGGGTGCCTTTGGCACGAGTTCGTCTGTCGTTGATACGTGTACGTGGACAAACTCGGTCTTGGCTTCGTTCATGAATAGATTCACATTCTTCAGGTTTTCTACAGCCATATGAAGATTGATATCGAGTGGCTTCTTCTCCTCATCTATGAAACCTGCACATCATCTGCATACTCCATCTCTAGTTGGCGGGCCAGTGTAGATACTATTGGGGTTTTTTTAGGTTTGTGGAGTGATCTCACACAGATGAGAGGATTATGTGTAAACTGTACCGGAGAGAGGCCATCTAACGCTAGAGATCTCAAACGATGCAGACATATTTTACTCAGCTTGATGTAGTGCGCCCAGGATCTGTGATCCTTTGAAGGGGCCAAATTCCCGACACATGTCGATGATATATTATGAATGTCCCAGTGCTTGGACATGACTACTGACACGGCCATTCTTTGCGGCCATACAATGTCCGCACAGATACGTCCTCGTTTAAAGCTGCTTTAAAGTAGCCTCAAGTGAAACTGTCAATCTTTTCCAGGATCGGGAACAGTGACACATTAGACCAAATCTTCCAGATGCTATTGAGTAGCACAATAGGCCGCAGGTTTGATTGTAGTTCCGGAGGCATCTTGTGTGTCGGCAGCGTGATACGGGTACTCTGTCTAACAACGGTGATGGGAAGGTGTGGCATGAAGGCAGAGTTTAGTATCTGCATGATTGCTTTGGAGATGCTAACACAAAAGTTTTCAGTACTGATGCATTTCTCAGGACTTTATGTGCTTTATCAACCTTAGCCGACTCAATTCGTGTTTGTAGTGGCCTAGGATCGCTTACAAATGGCTGTATCTGATCATCGTCTGGATTTGTGAACTGGTTCTTAAACCATTCTCTGATCGCATTCGCTTTTCTCTGGCCAGTCCCAGTGAAGTTGCCTTCAGCGTTAGACACTAGCGTCAGAAGAGTAATACCACAATCAATTTCCACACATACGCACGCACACATACGCACGCACGCACGCACGCACGCACGCACGCACGCACGCACGCACGCACGCACGCACGCACGCACGCACGCACGCACGCACGCACGCACGCACGCACGCACGCACGCACGCACGCACGCACGCACGCACGCACGCACGCACGCACGCACGCACGCACGCACGCACGCACGCACGCACGCACGCACGCACGCACGCACGCACGCACGCACGCACGCACGCGGGCGCACGCGTGAACATGTTGAATTAGAAAATGGCACATCATACTGTTGCAAAGGTCAATGAAGAAATACTACACGAGATACATAAATTATTTCTTCCTTTCCGAGAAGCCTGAAATTGTTTCCTATTTCTGCACGAGTTCCATAGCTGATGATAAAATGTTGCTGAGGCATATCGACAACTCGCCATGTGTTATTGATGACATCATATGCTTGTTTTCGTCTGAAAGGTTATCGGCCTAGTAATATCAGATACAGTATTTATTCCCAAGGCACACGTCAAGATCAAATTATTGACGCAGTAGTTCGGTGTCTCCAGAAACACAAACGTGTATCATTAACCCCTTTCTTGGACTGGATTTATAATGACACACTCTCAAAATATACCCGATATATGTATCATTTTATCAAATGATGATTCGCCCAATGATTTGCCCATGGCTATTCGCATCACCAGTCTATTAGATAAAAGCCTTTCTTCGACGATAGGTTTCATGCTCTCTCCAAACATTTATTTTCAGATTTTGGCAAAGAAATGGGGCAGTTACATTCGAGTGGAAACTGGCGAATGCAACGAGACATTTCACTAAATCTAAACATCAATATTCTAAAACGCGACGAACGAGACATACGTAGCCATCGATCCACAAATTGGCATGATATATAGCTTAAACTGAAGCATCTCACGTGTTTTTAAACTAACACGCATACAATATTCCATGCTGTATAACATACAGCTGAATATAACAGCTACCTGACACAAAACTAACATTCATAATCTTATATAATACTGTGCTAATGGCATAGAGATGAGATTCCTGATTATAAAAATCTCTTCTATAAAATGTGGTCTCTAGATGGAAATATTGAGGATCCATATTAGCCTAGAGCTACATAAAACTCACTGCACAGCTCATATGCTATTTGATGTGTTCTAACTGTGGATAATGAGACACCACGGAGCTAGGTAATGGCTTTCTCAGCGACAAGCTGTATGATTAGTACCGTCAATAGGTTAACTATCAGAAAGCCACGCCATCATAGATCCATAGCCCCCTCAGCATTATTCATTCCTGGTTGTGAGGGCAGCTCTTATAAGCAGAAAGGCGGAATCCATGCTGTTGTTTCTGCAGACACGTTGATCAAATGGGTTTCCAGGAGATGTCACCGTGTCTAGATTATTCAGGTATGCTTAACACGATGACAGGATTGGCATAGAGTGAGCTGTTGTTGCAGAGATTGCATGTCTGTTTTACATCCAGCAATGATAGTTGGTAACAACATGTGTAGTTATTGTACATAGTGCCATGTGTCTAGTTTTAGTGTTTGAAAAGAGTATTTAAATAGTGGCCAATGTTTGCGTGGGTGATAATGTTGTGTTTGCACGATCGTTAGCGCGCGTGCGTGCGTGCGTGCGTGCGTGCGTGCGTGTGTGCATGCGTGCGTGGTCGCAGCCGTGCATGCTTGCGTACGTACGTGCGTGTGAGCGTGTTATGTGCGTGTACGTGTGGGCATGCATGCGTGCATGCGTGTATCTATGCGTGCGTGCGTGCGTGCGTGCGTGCGTACGTGTGTGTGAGTTCGCACATGATCATGCGTATGCGCGTGCACATGGGCACGCACGTGTGTGGGCATGTGCTTATGTGGTTTTGCCAGGACTACATTGATAGTACACTAATGTACCAAGATCATTTGGCACGTACGATATAGTTAAGCCCAAAACTCACATATAACAACATATACATGAACCTGCTAGCCCAATGTGGATCTGACACGTTAGTCAGGTGGAATATCGTAGTGTCAAGATGATATGTTTCTGTGTATGCATCGCGGTTCCGATTCTGCTGTAGATATTTGTGCGTGTTTGTGTGCGTACGTGCGTGCACTCTTATGTGCATGCATGCGTACGAGCACGTATGCGTGCGTGCGTGGGTGCGCGTATGTTTGTGCGTGCGCGAGTGCGTGCGTGCGTGTGTGTGTGTCTATGTTCCACCAGCATAGTATTATTGAAAGGACTAAATAAGTCCTGGATCTGTATGGGCTATAAAATCAATTCCTCGCGCATATAGGCATTGTTGTAATAAGTCTGAATCGATACCCAATATGCAATCTTTCAACAATATAACACTCAGAAAAACAGATGTTATTTATTAAAATAAAGATTCAATTTCATGGAGAAATACCTAGGGTTTCTTTCAATGGCAACAGCATATCGAGAGCGTATACCTTATTTTTCAGAACAGTTCTATGATGACATTGCAATATGTGTAGTATGCCGGATTACTCAACTGTTGAGGGAGAATTTCATATTTGATCAACAACCCCACCATAACTCGCCAAGCAGCAGTGGTGTGAAATGTGGGCACACATGTATAAATGTTTATAATATCATGCTCCTGTTCAGTCAGCACCACGCCCCCCCCCCCGCCACACCCCCGAACAAAACCCAATGAAATTTACAGGGAGATCGAAGCTAAGAACTAGACATGCCAGTTGTCATTGATACGAGCAAATTACCATACTGGATTGATATCATAGTATTCCAGTCTTCTGCAGTCCTGATCTCAATATCCATTTAAACCTATGCATAATGGAGAGATTCGAACTATCACTCAAATATATGACGACATAATCAATTACGTCACAAGTATGCTGGCATCACAATCGCAATGCATCATTAATAACGTATCTAGCTCAGACGTAACAAGGAAAAGTCCGTAGAGTCTCTAGTAGTATATTGTTGGTGGATGTACAATTCAATAAACATAATGTTGAACATTTTGAAACGATTTGAATGGCCGTTGTTACTGCCATAAGCGGCGACAGCACCAAGTTAGAGTAGCTTCAAACGGCGCAACTGGTTACCAGTATAGTTACCTTGAAATTGGGATTCTGGAAATTCAGGCTTCATAAATATATACGTATATAAATCGATCCCAACATGTACAAAATGTCTAGATATCCAGGCATATTACACACAAGTCACACATTACGTGACAATCACACATCTAGCTAGTGAAGCACATATACATTTCATTGATAAATATCACAAATATTCTTGAAGTTCATGCATCATCAGCATATTTTCTTAATGGCAAAGAAACACTAGATGAAGCACTTTAGATGTGGGCCAATGTTCCAATTTTTGTTCAAAATGCTAGTACAGCGTGGTACTCAATCAGTTGCCTCTCGCCAGTCTCGTGAACAAAGGGAGATAATTCATATAAGGAAGAATCGATATTTGCTGAGTTTGGCAGATACTGATTTAGTGTTAAATCCTGAAAATTGTCAATAAGAGCGCTTTTTTCTGCTTCAATAGGAGTATTAGATAACCAGTTCTGAATATCCTTGTCTATTTCGCTCGGTGTCCGGGTGATAAACTTACATAATGAGCTTTCACATAAGGCATATGAGTGTTCACTACAACTGTCACTGGCATTGCTATCAAAACAATCTGACAGATCAGAATGAGTTTCCAATTCTGCTTCAAAGGCCGCCTCATATATGCCAGAATAACTGTGCTCTATTACAGTTATTTGACAGAGGTTCTCCCTCATCGCATCATCGTGCGATCCCTCGTATTCAAATAATAAATAATCCGAGTTTGTACAAGGTGAAAGACATATTTGCTTTGAAGTAATTTCGTATTCAGTAGAAGTTGACGAGTCGATAACCGTATCTGCTTTTGTGGTCGTATCTATTGAATCTGGATTCCTTTCAATTTCATCACTAATGTAATTCGCATACTCATTGACAGAATCCGTTTGCTGTGGAAATGATGGCTTAGTGTCAGTAACACAGAGGTTGCTTGTATCACCATTTACTTTACTATGTAGATTGGGGTAGATATTGTCCTTATATGAAGATATTAATAATAGGTCATCTAGGCGTTCTGGATATTCACTAGCATGTGTACATTCATGCACTCTAATCCCGTCTCCAGTGTCCAGACATGACTGATTTAAAAGCATATTGCTTGATGTAGGTCTTAGCGGCATGCGGCATAGACCTTCCCAACAAGTATTCTGATCATTCACAAAGTATGACCCAGGAGACAAATTTTCATTTTCATCCGTTTTCCATCGCGACCCAAACTGTTTGTCCAGCTTAGTGGACACTGAGTCTATCTGAGTGACCAGCATATGCATGTCAATCATCATGGTCCTCAAATCAAAGATTAAGTTCTCTAAAGCATTAACAACAACACGCACTTTATGTTTGACCGGAGAATTGTTTTTCAGTTTTTGTTTTCGCAGCATCACGCCATACAGATTCCTGGCTTACGATGGGCATTGGAAATGGCACATGTGTTGCAAGATTTGATCCCACACATTACTGCCACATGCTTGTTAACGGTTGTAGCAGTAACAGTATACCATACTCAAGAAACTGGAGAGCGTGATGGTGTTATATTCCTTATGTAACATCTAACAAACACATGTTATCGGATACTAAAAACATAACAGATACTCTTTTGTCAATTCCGAATCATAAGCAAGAACACAATAGTAAAGCTCAGTGTGTCGACTTTCCATTCATCAATGTATTCAGATAGCAACACCTGACACACCCTGATGCAGGTCTTTTCTGGAATGTATTGGTCGGTTTATCTTAAAGTTCACACAAGAAAGAATGATCCAGTAGGCTGAAATTTTCTAGGTAACAGGTCCCGGGAAAGAAATCTGATGGTCACATAGAGAATAGCCGAGAATAACTGACATATATATGGTAAATGCAGTGTTTTATCGTTGAAAAGACTACAAGACTAGGCAGAGAATTATTCATTGTGCAGTATCTGTGCAACTATCTACCATTTACCTGGATATGAGTTAGTCTACCGTGTCTTTGCAAACCATATTACTGATCATAAATTATTGTTAGTATGCAGTGGCAGCCCATCCAATATGCCTCCGGTTGTTTCCAACTCAAAGATCTGTCTAATAGTAACTAGTGTATGTATTGCCGGCGTCATTGTTGTTAGCACAAAGATCAACTTACTGACACATCACTTATATATCTACAGACGCAGACTGTCTGTAAATCCTTCAATCTTTCTAGGATGTGTATCTCTTAGTTGCAGCATATACAGATATGTATCTACCTCGATCACACCATCATAGATTATCAGACGTTCAACGGCAAAACATTTTAAGCCCATGTTTTCTGATTTTGCTGAAATTGAGGGAGATACACATCTCAGTCAAATTTACGATTTTAATCACGCAATTAATAGAAACCTAACTTCATGCACGTGCAAAGCGCCTATTCGATGTCTCGTATGTGCTATAATAAAGACATAGAAATACCGGAACTGGTTATCCAAAGCATGTAGCGTGGGTCATCGTTCCACACGTCTAATAAGAAGCTTATCTATGGATTAATAAAATGAATATATTTTGTTTCACAACCATTGCATATTTACTAGTGTTCCTCCAGGATTGTTTCTGTTATACATAGCTTTATATGTGTCATTATATTACCATACATATTGTATACTCACACAGTAACATCCACATCCGCTACTCACGAGTAAGTCCATGTAAAGAACGTTTAACATTCTAAATCACACTCCATAAGAAAACTCAGACAACATAGCTTTACGAAGCGAGTCCTGAATACATATAATGCAGTACTTGAACACGTCATATCGCCCAACACATTGATATATTTAAGGACAAGCTCCAGAAACATATGAACGCCACTATTCCTGTGTACGAGACAAGAGAGCAGGGAGATGTGCGGTGATATGGTCCCATAGTCTAGAAAGATCTGAGATCATAAATCATCCTAATATATTCTAACTAATTCAGCGTTCACAAGCGTTCTGTCCGGGAAGCTCCAATAATCCCAAATGTATTGCACGTATTGATATGTGTCTCATAGCGTCATTAACAAAGCAGATTGGTTGTCCAATGATATTGGCGCAGACTCTGGAAGGCTGTGGAAAACGCGTATGTTCGATGTTGGACCGAGATTTCCATGGCTGCTGCATTTCAGGACAGATCGTGGTCTGATGCTACTGAAATGTGAAAATAAGACAGAAATGTAAAATAATTATAGGACGATTATTTATAGCAGGTGTATTGGCGGTCATTGATAGATTTCCAATGTCAATTAGATTAAGGCTGTTATTAATTACGCTGATAATGGCGAATCAATACTTTATTGATCAAGGGGAATGTTCGTGCGTTCATACGTGCGTGCGTACGTGCTTGCGTGTTTGATTGCGTGCGTGCATGCGTGCGTACGTGCATACATACGTCTGTAAATGCGCGCCTGTTTGAGTGAGTGAGTGAGTGGGTGTGTGGGTGGGTGGATGGGTGGGTGTGTGGGTGGGTGGTTGGGTGGTTGGGTGGGTGGGTGGGTGGGTGGGCGGGCGGGCGGGCGAGCGAGCGAGCGAGCTAGTGAGTGTACGTCCTTATATGTGTTAAACTGAGACTTGCAATTGAATGTCTCACTTACACACAAAGTCGTGCTTTTAAAACATATAAATCGACACAGTAAAACATATAAATCGACACAGATCAATTGATCAACTCCTTTCATTTAGTTGCAAATAATGAGTTTCGGTAGGTGGATTCGGCGGCCAGTTTGAAAATTGACAGCCATCTTGCATTTCTAGCTTGTGATGTCCAATCTGCTCTGTTTGCTATGTGCGCTGGATAGAATAACCATACCAAGCCACATACTTCTATCACCCATCACACGGCAGGGTTGGTTATCTGTCTTACTACGTCATAGGGACACCATTAGAATACTGGATGATCAACAGAACAATGCACAACAACTCGCCAGTGGTAATCAGACATTAACATCAACACCGCTAATGCTCGCAGAAAAACCCCTAAAGCAAACATCTGCGTTTGTAAACTGTGCTAGTTAGGCACTAAGATGACCATTGGCGCGAGTGACCAGTGCTAACACACGCATTACCACGGACATTGGTGCTAGTGACCAGAGCTAACACACGCATTACCACGGACATTGGTGCTAGTGACCAGAGCTAGCATAAGCATTAACACGGTCATTGATGCTAGTGACCAGGGCTAACACACGCATTACCACGGACATTGGTGCTAGTGACCAGAGCTAGCATGAGCATTAACACGGTCATTGATGTTAGTGACCAGGGCTAACACAGGCAATAACCAGAACATTGGTGCTAGTGACAAGTGCTAACATAAGCATTAACTCGGACATTTGGTGCTATTGACCAGTGCTACTATAAGCATTAATATGGTCATTGATGCTAGTGACCAGTGTTAACACAGCATTAACATGAACATTGGTGCTAGTGACCGGTGCTAACATAAGCATTAACACGAACATTGGTGCTAGTGACCAGTGGTGGCATAACCGCTAACACGAACAGTGGTGCTAGTGACCAGTGGTGGCATAATCATTAACACGAACATTGGTGCTAGTGACCAAACCTTACCAAATAATTAACACGAACATTGTTGCTAGTGGCGAGCGGTAACATAGGCACACATCGATGTTATTGAATATATCAGCATTAGACGTGGGAACGGCGCCAACTATTATCATAGCAACAATAGAAAGGTGGACGATGTCAAACATTAATTTACCAGCATTGGTTACAGGTACAGACATTTCCTCAAGCGCGATGTAGAGGCTGGTTCTGGCCAGCTTGACTATGAAAATGCTAACATAGCCAGACTATGGCATCATGACGTCAGCGACATACATAGCGACATTAGCGAGTAATCAACATCATTAACTGTTAAACCTATCAACCATCAAACAATGATAATTATGTGTTCATGTTAATCGTGGACGCGTTCCCTATCTATCTAGGCATTCTATCAATGGCACTTCCTTAACGCCATAATGAATTCCGACATTTAAACTAAATTCTATAATTAGACCGTTCCGCATAAACAGATACAATTCGCAGCGTGATTTGAGTCCAAGTCTGTCGCAGAAACGTGCGTTTCTTTGGGTATTGATCACGTTGTGGATGCTTAATGAACTCTTACTGGCGGTGACGTGGTTTAAATCAGATCCGAGCTGTGAGTGTGGCATAACTCTAGTGACAGTATTAGAAGAGAAAGCATCAAATCATGACTGGAATCCAACGCTGTTCTGGAAAATTAGTGGGGTGTGGTGGGTGGGGGAGCGGTGTAGAATTGAGTGTGATGGGGTGGGGGTGGGGGGCTGATATTGATCTGCTTACTTATCACCAGACACACACACACGCACGTGAAAGAAAATCGTCAGAGGAATTTAATCGTGTCCTGACTGGTATCCGGGATGGATTTACTTACTAGCACTTCCAGTGCTATTAATTGAATACGCCCACAGACACATAGCTATGGGCTGTTCATTCCGATACATTCCCATACATTCGTTATGGGACGAGTTATATTGATTAAAAGGCTATAGATTACCTGTTCAATATTAGAAGCATATTTTGACTCAATAGTTGCTGCTCATGTAGCTTGATGTAGTCTATGTTTGAAGTATTTTGGGATACTAAATAGGGGTTTTCTCTTAGGCTATAGACCATACTTTACATATAAACTGACATATTTCGTGGATGTATTGCTTAAAGGCATAGTTGATGTAATATTGTAGTTAACAGTCGTGTACGATGTTTTTAACAGTCACGCTCATAGAAATACAAAGTGCATCACGTGTGTGTGGAAACATCTTGAACATTCTAACAGCTCATAGTACTGATCATTGTTCCAGAACTATCGGTCACATGGTCATAAACCTTAGCTTGGCTGAACCATAGCAATCGGTCACATGGGCATAAACCTTAGCTTGGCTGAATCAAGAATATATAGTTAACATTTCAATGACAAACTTGATCAAGAAAGTCCACATATTTCCTTATTGAATGTTCATTTTGCAGGCCAAGTGAAGGTAAGTTTTGTAAATTTACCGAGGTTTCCGAGCCAGTCCTTTCAGTGCTGAATTATTAAACATGATCTTCTCTTGGTTTGCAAATGGATATTCCTCAAGACCCCTGCAAAAATGTCGATATTGTTCGGCTTGAACATGAAACGGTTAATCACTTCTCCATACACAATCCCCACCACTACCACACCACGACAACATCGCAGGTATTACTTAGCCGAAGCTGTCAGAGAAATAGAGGAAGTATTATATCATGCATCGCTAAGCAAACTGAGTGCTGCTTAGTCATGGATGAGATGAATACAGAGATGGAGCTCATTAGATGAGATATCATCATTACAATCTGCTCCATTAAACACAATGACAATCTGACTTAACCTAAATAACTCTACCGAATGTAAGACAGAAGTTCTGATGAAGCCAACGCAGCACACATTCTGCTAATTCTCTGGGCACATTACTTTTGGTCATCTAATATCTTATAAGACGAATCGAAAGAGAAAATAATCTTAATAATGTGGATAAATAAGATTATACTCAATAACATGTGGTTACAGTTGCAGAACGTGTTTCCCAACTGCGTAAGACAACATGCTTTACATTTGAACGTTTTTAACATAGAAAAACAATGGATGAATCCATTTTAGTTATGGCCCGCTCATTCCTAGCTAATCTCCACCCACGCTTTGTGCGTGTTGGGATCGATTTATATACTTTGAACTTTCGATTTTCAGAATCCAGATTTCAAGGTAACTATGCACGTAAGCTGTTGGGTATATTGAAACTAATTTTACCAAGGGTTGTTGCTCCCTATGGCAGTCAAATTATTTTGAAAATATCCTACATAATATTTATTAAATCCATCAGACATACTATTCGTAAACTTGATGGATTACTCTAGCTTCATGATGGCGTGCTCTCTGTCAATTATGATTGTGACGTCAGTCGACATGTGACGTAATTGATTGTGACATCATATACTTGACTGACAGATCAGATTCATCCATTGACTAAGGTGTCCTGAAATATGGCCAAATAGTGTTGGTCAAATTCATCAATGAATCACAAAGTAACAGTACAAATGTTTCGACAACGAATGCATTGCATTCATAAATAAGCGAATATAATAATTTAAAATATTATGTCAAGTTTCTAAACAATGGTGTTATGGGCATGACTGGCGAGACTTTTGACAAATCAGCTTAGAACAATAGTATAGCTACATGGATTAGATACTGAAGTCATTAGGTCTAACTAATGCAACTTCAAAGATGAAAGCAAAACAAATGATTTCAAATGATTTCAAATCAGAACAAAAATCAAATCACACAATCTGTTGCGAGAAAACAAACGTGCATCTCCTTGACTGAATGCTGTTCCCTGCTATCATGTGTTCAGATTACTCATGCATGACACAAATGTATTAAAGATATATGATGATGCATGGTTCACGGTCAATGGTCTGGTGTCATCACATAATCTCTGGAAGTGTACGATCTGTACCCTGTGTATCTGCCGTCATTATCAAATTTGTCACATGTTAAGATTGTTAACTGATATCGCAATCAAAATTAAGTAGCTCTGTCACGAAAATTGAAAAGTCGGTCACTAATGTATGCAAAATGTATCTTTTTCATGAATTTCCAACTTAGTAAACATTCTGTTGAATATTTTGAAACTAAGTTGACTGGGATCCTTTGCTGCCACAGGTTGTTACAGACTACAGTCAAATTATTTTCTTAACATCCAACAGCTTATCTATATAGTTATTTTGAAATTTAGATTCTAAGAATTCGGATTTCAAAGGTTCAAATCGCTTCCATCACGCGTAAATGTGGGGAGAGCTTAGTTAGAAATTGGCGGGGTATAACTAGAAATGGATCCTTGCATTGGACTATGAGCTAATAAGTAATATTCGAAAGTACTAAAAATCTCGAGACTTAAGCGACAATCTTTCAAAAACCCTTCGCTACTCCTGGCAAACACCTGCTTAACTCAGCGATTAGAAATACATAAAGCAAGATTTACCTGTTCTGTTACTCGGTCCATGAACTCTATACAGACTCCACACATGCTTCCTGTAGCAGTGTGACAGATGAATGAATCCTGGTTCCTGTTCAAATAATGAACTGTGCTGCCAGATGAAAGCTGTATTCAAATATAAATGATGCAATGATTCACTGTGCTGATGAGATGCTTCGGAAAGTAAGTACCCTACACACTCAACGTTCTATACACGATATACATAGTACAGCACACACTCGAGAGACTGACAACAATCTTTTTCTATCCGAGCATATATATTAGCCGAAGAGATTTTCCGAAGTATCGCGAAGTAACGCGTGGTGCTCCAGCATCGATTGTCAGAAGCCAGCAGCACCGCGCCGGTGCTTAGTGATTCTTTTATATTATGTCCGGAGAAGCAATAATGACACGCGCAGCAATAGCAGCAAAAATACTTGAATCACATCGACGATAAAAATTGGCGACAGGAAAGGAGGATGCTTCACCCAAGTAGATAAATTAAACTGCCTAGATGAGGCAATTCAAAATTGCATGAAACAAAATATCTGAATATTTTGAAAGTAATTTGACTGGAAGATTTTCTTGCCTTAGCCGCAAGAGCTTTCAAACAAGTTAGCTTCAAATTATTCAACAACTGTTTTGCGTTGTTGCCATGGAATTGATATACTAGGATTAGGTGGAGTGGACAAGCTGTCACGCCCATTACATAGGAAGTGCAGCACCCTCTTTGGATGTAAGAAGTTCATAGTGTTAACCTTTAAACTCTCAAATCTGTTCAAGAAAATTTAAATTTCCTCATAGAAAATATTTATTTGCAGACCAAGAAAAGACTATCTTTGAAAAGGAATGACTAATTCTAGTTTATATCTATGACCTTCTCAAGTAAATTGTAAAACCACGATAATTGAACATCATATACTAGGATTAGTGAACGACGACCTATTAGGCTCATAATCAGAGGACGTGCATCCAGGGAATAATCTCCTGCATTAAAAATAATACAAACCACTATAAAGTGCAATGGATTTCCTAATGATATACCTTAGCATGTCTGAATCCATCGATGTCACCGCCAGGTATTTTCGACCTGAATCTTTAATAATCTTCATTAAGCAGACTGGTTGCAGATTTTTCATGGCCGAGATGAATACAGCTATATATGACTAATTATATGGTAGATGAATGCCTTAATATGCTGCACTATTAAACACATACGGATCTTACTTATCCTGAAGGCACTCATTCCAATGAATATAAGAACAGAGCGATAATTGATGCCCAACAAAATCTAGTCAAACTTCAAGTCACCTTACTTTCCTCTATTATAATTTCTTCTAGCGACTCTTATTTTTTTACTGTGCAGTTTTCATTGGAAGGAGGGGGATATATTGTCCAAAGAAGTTATTATAAATCGCTTCACAAAAGAGAAAGAGAACGATAACCACGAGCTTCCGGTAAACTTTGTGCATACCTAAAGTAAGCTTGAACTTGCAATTAGATGTTTTTTAATATGAGGATGTATTTTCAAGAAAGAGGAATTTACCTAAAACAGCTAAGTGTTGGAAATGGAGAAAATCTCTTCATTCTCTAAGGCCGCTTTTTATATCATTAGCAAAGTGCCTATACAGTTTGGGATTTTATTAATATTGATAAAGCCATATTGTACGTATTCAACAATACATTCTACTTCTCATACACATTTTCTGTTAGATTCTTCATAAACCTACAAAATAGCTGGTGGTGCAGGTACTGACGAATTTTGAGATTGTAATTTGGTCAAAATAATCGCTTCATATCAAAATTAAACATTAAATGTTCGATATGGCTTCCAAACGCTCTTGTTTGGATTAGTCATTATGGGTCACAGCTCTTGAACAAGGTTAAGCGACACTCACTTCTTATCAAAGTATGCCCAATGCTTCATTCAGCAAGCAGCTTCAATGATGTCATAATTGTGTGGATGTGTCAATTGGCACAATGGATGGATCCGATCTGCCACTCAAGTATATAACGTCATGATAAATTATGTCACATGTAGGCCAACATCACAATCAGATTGTGTACTGAATAGCGTAGCTCTCTCCGTCAGGAACAGTCCGTTAAATGTGCGAGTTGTATGTCCTTACTCTTCACTTGACGCTGTTGGTGACATAGGCAGTAATACTACGTAATCACATTAGTTTTAAATTATTCAACAGCTTATCTAATGCCTTGAGACTGGGAGTTTGGGCATTCTTGGTTCGATCGATCCCAACATAGGCAAAACGTAGACGGAGCTTAGCCATTAGTGGGCGGGGCATAGCTAGAAATGGAATACGCTATTTATTAATCAATGTCCCATTGAGTTATTATAGACATACTGTAAGTAGGGTTATTCCCTTCAACCGATTTGCAAACAGTAAATGAAACAAATCTATGATGGCCTACAAGATGAGTGATCAATCAGATTCATTCACGTTTAGTACTTATGTTTGATGGGCTATACATGGCAAATGATTGTCAAAACCATAGCATATTCTAACTAGGGGCATATGAGCTAATAAGCAATATTGTGAAACGAATAATGAGCTACCACAAGGAAGCATTTAATCAACTCAAGGGTTATAATTAAATAAGACAATGTGTACCTGAAATGCTCATTGAATCGTGAAGACGTGTTTTCTTTTGATTCAGACTGGTTGATGAATGAAACCGTGTTCCTTTTCAGCTATAAATCAATGTTGTATTCTACGCAGAAATGATGTAATCAGTCAGCGTGGACTGGAATGATGAACTCATTGAAATGCTTGGCCAAGTATGCGTAGCTCTGCTCTACATGTTATGTACATGAGAGGCACCGTACAGCACCCCCGCGAGAAACTGGCAGCAATCTTATTGTGTCTGGTAATATATATTGGTGGAAAAGGTTTCCTTTGGGGTATTATGTAATGCTTCAGCATCGATTTTCAGAAATCGCCAGTGTCACGTCGGTGGTTCATGAGACTTTTCTATCACGTTCACAGAAGCAATGAAGCAACAATAGCAGCAGACCCCTTGCATCAGCTTGAAGCTAAGTATTCTTGACAGGAATAATGCTGCTTATTCTGAAGAAAATTATCAACATAGGTCTTTTTTTTCTTCTACGCAATTGTGGTTAGGATTTTGAGCAAAATTGTGATGGACGTGATAATCAGCGGGAGAAATCGCAACAAATTATATTTTCTTTTTCGATCAGATGTTGAGTAGTGATTTTCATACTCAATACTTAGATTGCCATTTTAATGTAGAACCAGCTGAGGGGTCATCGTACTGCGATACAACTGCATTTTAGAAACTATTCTGTTTGGATGTCAATAATATGTATGTACAGATCAGTATGGATCTGGATTGGGATTTCCAATTTTCATAAATGGGCATGTTGTTTCTTTATTAGCGGATGCTCATTATCATTGGCAGGCACGAATGTTAGCTATACATGGTATTGCACCAATCTTGGTAAGGGAAAAGTAGTTCTAAATCTGCTTGTCTATCTCACTCAAAGTCCGGGTGTCAATATTCCATAACCTGGTTTCACGCAAGCGTATGAATGTTCACTAAAACTTTTCAGCAAATTATGTTTCAAATTTATGCACCAAGATAATTGTATTATGTCACATCAAGATGGCACACACGTTTCAGAGTCACATCATTACATGATTAACCAATAATCAGCGTTTGCACAGAACAACATACTTTGATTAAGGCAATATCCTCTGCATTAGTAGTGCTATTGCTGTGGGATAATCTGCTTTTGAACTTGAATTTCGTGAATGTTGATATGTTTCCATTACATCCATAATATAATTAATCTAATCATCAGAATCCATTATCTGTTGATCAAATGGCATAATTTCAGTCGCATTGATGTAGCTTACATCACAGCTATCTTCGATTTGCAGATTGGGACATATCTTAGTTTTATGTGGAGATATTGAATGTAGCTCACATGATCGTTCACGACAATGGCTTCTAGGACATTCCATTCATGCTCTTTAAATGTTTAAGTGGCGCACTGACATGACTGAGGAATATAATGTCATTCCAAAGATTCTTACAATGGAGAAATCCTGTCTTAAAGATGCCCCGCCCATCCGTACTTAAGTTCCACCAATGCTTCATCCGTGTTGGGATCGATCAATCCATACACTTCCTGAATCTCAATTTCCAGAAACTATATAGGTAAGTTGTTGAATATTTTGAAACTAATTTGGCTCGTGCTGTTGCTGCCTATAGCAGCAACAGAGCGCAGTCAAATTAGTTTCAAAATATTCAGTGGCATATTTATTAGATAGTAAAGACATAAATCTGGTACAACAACGCGTAGTTCATCATCAATTATGCTTTCGTGATGAACATATCTACGTCATTCATGATGTCATTGAGTATAACATAATCTTACATGTCGCTTAGTTAATTATGACATCGTATAATTGATGCGTAAACTGGAAAGATCCATTCTCACAGTATTGGCTAGATTACAGATTCTCATTTTCTTCTAGCCCCTGTTCAGACCCAAACATCTTGTGGACACTGAATCTGTGTGGCTGATAAGCATCTGCATTTTAGTCACTATAGTCATAGGGTCCAAGTTGTCTACTTGCGCCGACAAATGTACAATAACACATGCTTTATGTTTGGCAGGAGAATTATCTCTGAGATCTTGTTGTCATTTTCCAAATATGCACGATGTCTGTACAGGAAGATGATAAAGAACGTCACATTGATTCATGTCACAAAATTGTCAATGCGATACTATAGTTCTTGTGCAATACAAGATGGAGATCCATCCCATCATCAGATTATGTGCTTCTCCAAACATAACTGTTTATATCATATGTCAGCGAATAGATGTATTCTGCGTCTGATTCAAAAAGATTTATTAAGATCAAAATGATTGCTCCATAGAAAACCCACAGAGTCAAAATGTTACCGAGCTAAGGAGTGTTCCAGAAGGCTTTTGGTGCAGGTATACAGGTAGCTTTTAGGACAAGAATGCATAATTATGTTCAAGCCTTTTTAAGATTTTTTCCCCTCGGAATGCAGGAAATGGCTTCTGAAGGCATCCAAATTTCAACATTTTGCGAAGGGAGAACCTCCCCACCCATCCCATGTTTTGGGTAGTTTGATGGTAACAGGCGTCCTCAAATGAGCTCGGGAATACTACCGGGGCTCTCTATGTCAGAGTGCCTGGGTTGACCAGAATACATGTAGGCTGTTAAGGAAATTATACGATGTCATCACAATTTCCATTGTCTAGACACATGGTGATAACACAGGAGTGAGAATGAGACTCTAGAAACTGGCATCCGTGTACGAAAAATGCAGGCTATTCTCTGATAAAATTTCTCGAGTTTATTACGAGTGCAGACATATTATAGCAAATAAAGAAATGTGTTGTATATAGGCTAATATCCATTAAAAATGTAACATCGTCTGTGCTTTGCATAAAGATCACATAAAGTACAACCAGGAATTACACACATTAAACCTTTCTGGTGTAAAGGTCAATGATGAAATATTTAGGCATGTGCGGTTATTACTTGAGTGAACACGGCCGATTATTTTAAAAATAAGCGTGAGTATCCCGACATAACAACACAGGCATATCAATGACTAAACCTGCAATTGTGCTAAGAAATGCCCATTTGCATGCCAAGAGAAGGCTATTTTTGAAAATGTATCACTGGAATGCCTGGATCGATTTTCGACTTCAGTCATCCGAGTGATACATTTTCACAATAGCCGTCTCTTGGTATGCAAATGAGCATACATTCGCTGAGCAAAATGTTAATATGCATGACCTATCACATTAAAGAGTAACTAAAATATAGGTTTTGCATTATTTTATGAAGAAGCAATTATTCACAATTATTCGATTATTTTATTTTTTAGTCATATAAATACACGATTTAAAAGGTAATCCTTATTTTCGATTTGATCACGAAATCGTGCAAGCCTACAAATTGTACACGAGATAGATGTATTCTACCTGTCTCTGTGTATCGAAAATATACCCACTTAGCAAGTGATTATGGGTAATTTTGCTGCGTTACTCTCTGCCTGTTGAACTAAAAAATTGTGAAACCGGTCGTGGATTGTGTGTCTATAAATATAAACCAGTATAAACAACCTAACTTGCTGTTTCCACCAGGCATCAGTGATGATCAAGTATTGTTGATAGAAAATGCTAGTCATATGTTATCGATGGCATCATATTCTGGTTTTCATCTGAAAGATCATCAATATAGCAATATCAGATACAATATACATTTGCATCAGTGGTATTGACGCAGTAGTTATGCGTAGCCAGCAACACAAACGTGTATCATGAACTCCTTTCCTGGACGGTATTGTAATGGCACACTGTCGGAGTATAACATATATCATTTTACACACTGATAATTAGTATGCAGATATTCACATAACCAGTCCATTAGATAATGCAGGTATAGAAGCCCTAAGGAAGAATTGTAATGACTTGAGTCAATGACTCAAAATGACTCGACCCGACTAGTATCTTGGCAATAAATGGCTCGAATCGACTCGAGTCTTTGTCCCAAAAACTCGACTCGACTCGACTCAAAACCTTTAAAGGCTTAAGTCCTCATAATTGATGTTATTATGAGGTATTCTGTGGTATGCATTCCATTCTCGCTGTGCACAACATGCTTTTGGGCTCGAAGACGCCTGCTGAGGCTGTTGTTGAAAATTTTCAAGATATATCTTATGTTTTAAATATGAATATGGCAGTATATGGACCTATTGAAACTGCAATTCAAGAAACTATATATTATCTACATTTTGTAAATATTGTAAACGAACTATTTCCAGTGATTCACTGGAGACTCATCTATGACATCATTCTGAAGATTTAATTAACAGTGATACATTTTAGTACAGAATATTATGCACCTTATGCTTAGGGATTGGTTCATTTATTAGAAACGTCTCTGAAATGATTTCTCTGTGTCTACATTTCTAAAATTCCTGAACCAAGACCCCGACTCAGTGGATATCGCGCTTATAAAGGGAGTGGGTGGCCCTAAATCATTTCAATCTCTCAATAAAAGAAATTCTTTACAGTACAAAAATGTTATGCTGAATGTTTCGAAATTACTCTGCATGAGAACCTTACACTAGTCTTCCAGTCTTATTAACGCTAAAATACTCAACATCTCATAAGTCAATATTAAGTCAATATTTTCACCAAACATCATGAACCTATCTTTAAACAATACACCTCACCTATCGATGATGTGCGTGGGACAAAGAACGTTCATCGCGCTCCCAAAGCGTAAGAAACTATTAGAACACTTTCCATCCTAAGACCAATTATAATGCTTTTGAACAGACATAGACTGGGCACAACGAACGTTGACACCAATAGTTCTATCAAAGTATTGGGACTTCTACAACATAGGAATCGACATACCACGTGTATTTCATACCATCAAGAGACAACCCAAACTCGCTGTGATGATGACGAACTACGCCTGGTGAGACACTCATTGACAGACGCAAAACTAAATTTTCACGTTAAATCATCACTTTCTGCAAAATTTGAAGCATTAACAGGAACACCACAAGTTGGTTTATTACCAGTGCTCCTTACTTGCTACCTCGCTGCGGCTCAATCGTCTGTTCCCGAACACACCACAGGACCGAATTAGCCAATTCCAATGAAACGTATACCACTAGAGATGGAGTACGCAGATAATGGTAAAATTATCGACGAAAAGAAATGTCCTCTTGATGCGGTACTTCCAATAGCTGCAGAACAGCTCAAGGCTATGAACCTCCTCACAAATGCTTGACCCTACAGACAACCTTACATACAATTCTGGTCAAGATATATCCAGTAGAATCAGAATTACTTTCAGAAAGTGTGTCTTTCAGATACATTTTTCAAAATATTCATCAAAATATTCGTTTATTAATCTGAATGCCTGACATTGACCTTGTACTGTTTGGCCTCAAATTTCTCATATTATATTCGGGACGCCATGACCAATCGTCAACGCAAGTCTGGATCAAGATCTCTTAAGTACAACCAAAGTTATTTTAAGAGCTCCTTTCTGAATAGTTTTCAAAATATTATTTTTATCTGGTCGCCATTGGCCTTGACTTTTGACCTTTTGATCCCAAAATGTTCATACATCTTCAGGATCACATAACTGGCCAAAATCACGGCGGGAATGTTGGCTGTGCATCGTTTTTAGCCAATCAGCATGCGTCGTTGCTAAATTGAGCGATCCAATCAAAATCGTCAGTCTATCTACATTTCGGCGATATGACCGACTTCTTGGCACGAAGCCACGCCTCTTGTATCAGTGTAAATACACCAACGATAGATGTGTAGGCCTAGCGGCAATAGCAAGAGGTTATATTTGAGAACAATTTGTCGAGATTCTTGTATATTTTAGGTAGTATACATATAATATACATAGCTTCCAGCCATCAGTGCCCGCAGCCGATAAAGCAATCAATCATATAACAACCTGCTGTCGAGACATCAAAGCATGGATGTCATCAAACATGTTTAAATTAAACCATGATAAGACTGAACTATTGCTAGTGGGTCCATCGCCTAGGCTGGCTAAAACCGACCTCAATAATATCATAATAGGTTCTCGCCCCATTAAACTGTCGATCAGCGTAAAGGACCTTGGTATTGTGCTGGATAGTCAGCTAAGCATTGAGAAGCAAGTTATACATCTTTGCAATACTTGTTTCTTTCAGTTGAGGAACATCAGCAATATCAGAAAATATTTGACGAAAGAAGCAACTACTACACTCGTTTGTTCGTTGGTGCTATCAAGACTGGACTACTGTAATAGTTTGCTCGCTGGCGCTCCAAAGGCGCTCATTCATAAGCTCCAGTCCACACTCTCCGGTAAATATGAACACATCTCTTCAGTGCTCCGTGACCTGCATTGACTGCCATTAGAGCAGAGAATCCGTTACAAGATTCTTTGCTTGATGGAAATCGTATAGGCACTATATGTGTATTCAATTATGTAACCAACACCCCATCCCCGCCCTTTGAACAAATCGCTGAATGAAACCATGACTTCCTATCAATTTCATTTCAAAATGTTCCGCAAAGTAGGTATTCAATTAGAAATTTTGCATACATTTTTGAAAGACGTGATTAAGATCATAAAGGTTTACAACAATTGTTTTCCAATTCTTAAATTTTATAGAATGCTTCTTTATACAAATTATATTGTATTATATAATTACTACAAACAGACAATGGTTTAAGGATGGCCTCAGTAAGATGTCAAGATTGCATGTCAGTCTGCAATTTCAATATGCCAGTCTAAGGATGGCCTCAGTGAGATGTCAAGATTGCATGTCAGTCTACAATTTCAATATGCCAGTCCATATAGAATAATAGGCCCATGATATCAATATTTGAATAAGAAACATTAAAAATTATCTTGCAAACACATTCTGGATGGAATCATGAAAATTTGTACTTAAATGCAGAAATTGATGTTGAAATACAAATATTTTGTACTGAAATTTGTGAATTGTATATTAAAAGCAAAGGTTCACAGAGAAATATATAAACTTTGACAGTTAATATGCATATCTGGGCTCAAAACTCTAAATTCGTAATAGAACATTTCATCAAATATCAGCCAGTGTTTAAAATGCAACAGGACACAAGAAGATGTGGACCTAAAATGCAAGAATATGTGTAAAAACTCAAAGATTTGATACTGAAATCTGTGACTTTGTGATTAGAAGCAAATGTTTACAAAGAAGGATATAGTTTTTGATAGTTAATATGCATATATGAGCTCTAAATGGTAAAATTTTCAATGGAAATATAAATATTTTGCTAAATATAGGCTTGTGTTTAAAATTAAAGTTGGAAATCTGAAAACTCTGGTTCTTAAATGCATAACCTTTGACAGGAAACAAGAAAATATGCAACTATAATGCAAGAATACATGTACGTGTGAAAATGCAAAGGTTTGTTACTGAAATCTGTGAATTTGCGATTATCAACATGTGTTTACCCAGAAATATATAAATTTTGATAGTTAATATGCATATATCAGGGTTCAAAATGGTAAAAATAATTTCAATGAATAGTAATGTGAAAATTTAAGCCATAAATGTAGAGATTCTGGTCAGAAACATGCAAAACCTTTGACAGGAAACAAGAAAATCTGGACTAAAAAGCAACTGCTTTGTTCAGCAACAAAACATATGGATGCAAAATACAAAAGTATGAGAATTTAGGCCGGAAATACAAACATTTCTACATGAAGAATTGATATCTAACTTCCAAATATGAACATTTTAACAGGAAACAAAAAAAGATTTTAGGCCCAAAATAGAAAAGCTTGGATAAGAAATGATGACCACTGACCAATAATGTCAAATTCCTATTCAACAGGTCCAAAACCTATATTATTGCTCACTGTGAAAATTCATCAACTAACAAAGCCCTTTAACGGTCAAGTTGGCGAAAACCACACTCAGTGGTGGTATTGATAATATTTTCAAAATGTATCATTAGAATGCCAGGGGCGAAAACCGAGACAGGCATTCCAAGGATAAATTTGCAATGCTTGGCCTGCAAATGGACATTCACTAAGTAAAATTGACAATTTTCGTAAACCAATCTTTACCATTAAAGGGTTAACCAAGCAACTTCAACTGGCTAGCATCCAGAATGCTCGCAGTACTGAAAATTCAGGCTGAAATGCACACTGGTATTGTCAACAGGATTGTCTTGTGGTAAAAACGAAATGAGATGATGAATGAATGAATGAATTTATTTACACCCAGACAAGGTATATATGGGGAGTGATAAATATGCATGTATGATGTCTGCGGGGTATGTGT
>JAVVLW010002650.1:0-25000 GCA_034401795.1 Chaetoderma sp. LZ-2023a
TCATCCATTTATCAGAAACCGAATATCATCAGCACTGGCTGATGTAATAATAAGTTAAATATTAAAAGTATAAAGTCAACCGGTCCATTACCTAACCTGGTATTTTCAAATCATAAATTTCTCTTGGGACTTACTTGAAAATATAAGACCTCCGGCAGGGTCATGACTCCCACAAGACAATCCCATATCTACACATGCCCATCAACCAAAGTTAGTTAACCATCTCTTAAGGCCTTAAGAGAGTGTTAACTAACTCGTTGTGTAACATCAACAACAAAACCGCACTATATCAGGGCTATCGAGAGCAACATAAAATAAAATCAAACAGTTCACACAACAGTTCTATACTATATGAATATTACGGTACTTAACTATCTAACTACTTAATCAGTTAAATAAACAGTTTAAACGGCAATAGAACAGTACGTAATATCAAATAAACACTATAATACGATTCTTAATTAACTATCAAATGGCCAAATAAACAGTGAAATAAAACGAACAGTACGAAATATTTAAGTGAATAACAGTGATAAATAATAGAACTATACGTCCTCATATTCCACATGAGTATTGTCGAGTTCCACGTCCACCCAGCCATCCGCCGTGGGGTCCATCATAGTCCTGGTATTGGTGTTAGGCGATGACCCCCGGTTAGGCGCGTTTGACGGACCATACCGCACTGTCAACGGCTGCGACCATCGAGACTGAGTAGACCTGGCTTCCGGAATCCTTGCCGCACGTGGCTTTCGTGAAAGACACATCCACATGCGGTGCTGGATTCCACACTTATATAATACAAACACACACACAATTAATGCGATGACGGAGGCCGTCAAATAGGAAAACACAGATCATATGCCGATGCTGTCAACCATCGCTGGGTCGACCTCCAATAATGGTGCTAGTGACACATATTTAGTCTTACGCAAATGGTCCCACTTCTGAATTTTTAGATGGTTAATGATTAGAGATTGGTTTAACACCCCGGCCACATCCAATCTAGTAACATCTACGGCAAGACCGATCCGACTATAAGTCCGACTGTAAGACTGTATAGGTTCGAACCGCCATCCTTTCCCACTATAATGGCACCCACTCGACCTCAACGCATACAGACCACTCTTCACAACACACCGGTCCATCAGTCGTCCTCCACAATGTACCTCGATAGTTTCACCGAAGGTTTGCAAAACAACGCTTACTTTCTTATGGGCAAACAATTTACTAGATGTCTCATTGGACTCAGATAACTGGATATTACATGAACTGTCGGTAGTGTTGGTCAACAGACTAACTATGCATGGTACATGAGTCTTATCGACTCTCAGTTGTCTGTGACATACACGAGACTCACTGCCTCGGCATTCGGATGGGGTAAAATACCATCCAGTCTTGGTATCAAGTCCTATACTTGTATGAGCAATAATAACCTGCATATAATATCCGACCGTAGCCAAAGGTTCTGGCCACGAGTATAATCTGTATTCAGTATAGTCGCCACCATCAATCAACGGTAAAGTTGCAATATAATGTAATTGCGAATCGTCCTTCCGTAATGGATATACGACAACATTTCTGTGATACCACTGGTAAGGACGAATCAATCGGTTTCCAACACTGACTTGTTTAGCGACATTGGCCAAATCAGATGGGCTAAACAGCTCTTCCATCAGCCTCCCCAATTCCAATGAAGCAGTCTGCCTATGAAACTGGGCGGCCAATTTTTGGTAACTATATACTACATTCTCGGCCGAATCTATCATGTGACCCAAACGCACTAACGCATATAGGTCAGCCTGTCATGCAGCGTGAATTTCGAATAGCTTACTTACATTTTTGGTAAAATCGGCCAAACTATCAGTGACCTCATTAATATGGTCAACATTGGTATTAATTCCTTTGAAAGCAAGCTTCACGTGGGATGCTAATTTATTAGAGAAATGTACCAATCGGTTCATATTCTTCATAGCGGATTTAACAACGTTCTTGATTGTTTCAATGTCACCCGATGTTGCCGTCCTAAACAAAGATGAAGCTATATCACCCATAAAATTAAACAGTCCACGCTTTTGTCGACCACTGGCACGACCTAGCATCGTGTGTTGCGTCCTAATGGTAATCTTCTTAATAATACTTATATGATGTTGTAGTCCGAAAATGTCATTGCCACTTAGCGGGGTCTTGCGACCAATGTCAGCAACAAGCACCCGAAATCTTGATAATCGCTCGATGAAGTCAACAGGTAAATATGGATGGTCAATAGATACCACAACAGCCCACTCAGCACGTATCACAGAAATCTTCTGGTGGTTCGTTATCATTACGCCATTTTGTAAGTTGTGGATACTAGAGTTTTGACATAGTCCACAAATTAAACTAACTAATACTACCGCTATGCAAAACTGTAACGTATACATGATTTGTCTAGACAAGCGCGATGATACTAATGTCAGCAATCGAGCAGAGATTGAAATTATCTCCTGCTTTGCTGCTTTATAACGGCTTCGATATGACTGACAAAGTCATCGTACGCAGCCCAGCCAAACGCACCAATCCTAACACACTTACTGTCTGAGCAGAACTCAGGAGCAGGACTGCGCTTGTGCAGATTATAGGAGTGCGATGGAATCGTTTCCATTGGCTGGTTGGCAGGCTCGCGTACATCCTCTGAGGTGTCCATCAATACATCACTAGGAGTCCCTGACGTATCCATCAGTGACTCATACTTTGGACTGTTACTTGTACCAGGTCGATCTACATCTATAGCGACCACTTTACCCACCTTACGCACCTTTGGCTCCCAAGTAGATGCTGGTCGCTTCCTACGAGCTACCTTACAATGTGTCGAATTGTAGTCGGGTACCAGCAAAGGTACGGACTCGGGTAATGGTATGATTCGTGGATGATGGCTGGCTTTCGTACCCTTAGCATGGTTACGAAAAGGGTGTGGTCTTACTGTGTCCCAGTACATCTCTGAGTCGACTACACATAACTTGGATATGTTGAGCATGCGTACCTTCCCAGACCTTTGATGGCGGACATGGGCCACAGGTCCATTGATCTTAAAGATCTCATACTCAGGGTCACTGCGAGAAGTTAACTTCATCCTCTCTTCAGCGTTTACGACCACTGAATCACCAACCTTAAACTCACCAGCGTTCGCACACTTGTCGATCTGTTCTCGGTGTACTTCTCGAGACTTGGCTGTTTCTCCTCGAGCACGCAGCAAGGCATTATTGAGACAGGTTAGTCTTTCACCAAGATCATGCGAAGCATCGAGTGGGATAGCAAACGGAAGTCTTGCACGTCGACCATATGTCAGATAGAATGGCGTATATCTGGTCGTGGAGTGACGAGTGTTGCGGTACGCTGTTAAAGCTGCGCCCAACTCATCTTCCCATGCACTCGTTGTTCACACCCTTCTGGATCAATTCTTTAAGCGTACAATTGAATCTCTCGGTACGTCCATTGGTTTGCGGATGATATGGACTCGATCGTCTATGATCAATACCATGTTCATGGAATCGCTGCTCCAAAGAATTGGAACAGAAATCTTTCCCTGATCCGTAATCAGAATCTCAGGTACAGCATGACGAGCGACATACTCATTGAAGAATTTATCGTCAACATTCTGAGACGTCTTTGCTGCAATTGGATATGCTTCGGCCCACGCCGAACAGTAATCAATTACCATCATCATATAATTATTACCGTTGCGCGACTCTAAAAGTGGACCAATTAAATCCATACCAATTATCTGACTAGGATAACTGGCCATTGGCATCTCATTATACTTAGGTCGAGTAGTGACAGGTCGGTTGACCTGGCACGTCGTACACGTTTCAAGCATATGTACCACATCCTTTCTCAAAGATGTCCAGACAAAATAATCTCTTACCATACTGATGGTCTTCTTCAGACCTTGGTGACCAGCTCATTCATGAGCTTCCCGGAGCACTTTCTCACAGAACAGGGTAGGTAGTAAGATTCTGGGGGTACTCAGTGTCTAACGCTGAAGGTGGAATCAACGAGTATAATATGCCGTTATTCACCATGTACTGCTCCGGTGTATTCTTAAATAATTCCGGGTATTCCTTGGTTTGTTCGGCACATAACCCCTCATACGGTACGTCATACACCTCTAAAGGAACATGAGGTAAAGCGCCTTCGTCTACCTCAGGTATGACATAATAGCCAGTGTCTAACGTGGCAACTTCTACCAGACGATGTAACCTAGACAACATGTCTGCTCGAATATTCTTTGAGCCTTGGATGTATTCTACCTTACATCCATATTCGGCAATCAGTACTGCCCAGCACTGCACCTTCGTGTTCTTAACTTCTCCCACAAACAAACTCTTTAGAGGTCTGTGGTCAGTATACATGGTAAACTGCGTGTCAAATAGATATGGCCTAAGCTTTTTCAATGCATATATCACAGCATAAGCTTCCTTCTCTATTACGGGCCAATTCAACTGACTGTCTTTAAGAGTAGAGCTAACATACTGTATGACACGCTCTATACCATTATCGTCAACCTGTACCAGTATCGCACCCATTGCATAACTAGACGCATCAGTATACAACCTATATGGGGCATTCAAATTCGGATAAGTGAGTACAGTCTCACTACACAGCATATGATCATGTCGATAGTCACTTACAGGACTGGCGGTATGATCAGCGAATGAAAAGATGAAAGAAGAAGACTATACAGCAAGTCCTTTAATTTCTCAAATGCTTGCTGTTCATGCTTACCCCATTCAAATCTCTTATACTTCTTTGTTAATTCTATCAAAGGCTTTGCAATTTCGGCATAGCCTTTTACGCAAGATCGATAATAATCTGTAGCTCCGAGAAAACTACGAACCTCCCCCACATCACGGGGTGGTGACATTTCTCGTATGACTTTGACCTTCTGACTCTGAGGAGCTACACCTTGCGCTGAAATGTGGTACCCTAACAAGTCAACAGACTTACTGGCAAAGTCACATTTCTTTTTCTTTAACTGTAAATTATATTTCTGAATCTTGCGCATGACCAAGCGCAAATGATGTGCGTGTTCCATCGGATTTCGTTAATATACGACTATATCATCAACGAAAACATGCACATATTCTCCTACAAATACACGGAAAATATCGTTCATTGCCCTCTGAAATACAGCACCTGAGTTGCAAAAACCAAAAGGCATCCGAATCCATTCAAAAAGACCTTCACTGCAAACGAACGCTGTTTTCTCGATGTCTTGGCTGGCCATGGGTATCTGCCACTAGCCGGACTTCAAGTCCATCGTAGAAAATATTGTTGCGCCTCTTATGGAATCAAATATATCGGATATGTTTGGTAACGGATAACTATCCTTATGACACACTGAGTTCAATTTCCTAAAGTCAACACAAAATCTGGTGTCACCATCCTTTTTCGGTACCAGAGTTATGGGTGACGCCCAGGGTGATGACGATGGTCTTATGACGGCCGCCGCTAGCATTTCTTTCATCTGGTTCTTAACCAAGTATTGCTTAGCCAACGGTAAACGATAGGCCTTCTGCCTAATAGGAGGGTAATCTCCTGTCGGAATTGTACATTTCACCTTGGGTACACGTCGTAATGTAGTGGGACGAGCCGTATCGAAATTATTGGCAAAGTCAGTCAGTACTTTGTCAATAACTGCATATCCGGTCATTTCTTTGCAACTGGCGTATACATAGTCATTCTGACTTCTAAACGGAATCCTAAATGGGTATACTTGACCAAACCATACTACTTCTTTGGTCTTGTAATCAATCCTTGCATTTCCCAAGTGCAAGGCGTTGGCACCAATCAGACATTCATGCCTCATACTACTCACAATCACACTTGGAATAGGCCGGGCATTCCTGAATTTAATTTGAGGTTCCCCCAAAATGTCTATCGGTGAACCATTTACAGCTAATAACGTTTTAGCCTTTTTCAATGGCCGAGCATTTAGAATGCCCCGCCATATATCCTTTCTAACAAGGGAAGTACTAGCACCAGTATCGATTAATGCATCTACATACTCTCCCCTGTTTCCATGACTGCTTGGTTCGATCTCAAGCCAGATTAGGAATCGCTCAGTCATTACTGATTCCCTCCGAATCCATTTAACGGACTCCGACGTCCATTACCAACTGCTTCAGCATACGATTGACGTCTACTTCCTATGGACAGGTCCACTCCGTCACCATAAGAATAACGGCCATACCTGTCTGTATGCGAATCTGTGAGCACTAATCCCTCGCAGTCTTCATACTCTTCACACATCCTTGCTCTATTCGCGAGATCCTTTCAGGTATTTCGCGAATACGCCCACGGAGTGGGCTCCAGTCCGGGATATATTTCACTATAACTATTATGATGATCGTCGATCTGATCAATCTGCATAGGCTCTTCTTGGTTTTCTGAGGATCTAGGACATTTCACCACACGTCGCTGTGGCATCTGTTGTCGGGATGGGCAGTCGGACTGATAATGTTCCACTTGATTGCATCCATAGCAAACAATTTGACGTCTAGGTGGTGATGGTGTTGTTGGCATCGAAAAGCAATCTTGAGCCATATGGCTCATTGTTGGCCATTGAGGCCGCGGTTGACGCGTCTTCGGTGCTGCCAGATTCTGCTGTGGTTGTACAGGTTGCTGACACTCATTTTTATAATGGCCTTGATGACCACAATTAAAACATGTGATCTGCTTCTTTGGTGCTGCTTTAGGGTTGACTTTTGCCTTACGTGGCTGCGGCTTGGACTGCGCTCGCTGTTGCGGGGCAGCTCGGGTCGGTGGTGGTGAGAACACCGGTCCACTCTGAAGATTCTTGATCACCAGACACAAGCATTCGATAAGCTTTGTTTGCTGCGCCATCTGCCTTTTCATAGAGTTTATGACCGACCATACCCCCTGTCCTTCTTCTTCACTTAGCATGTTCACCTCCATGCTTTCCTCCCTCCGAGGTGAGATATGCATAGCCTGCAACAGGTCCTTGCAGCCTTCTTCATCCTCAGTGAGCTCCATAGCTCCCTTTATATCCTTGATCTTTCTGCGCACTATGTGTCACCCCATGCCTTGGTCGCTAAGTGCCCTTATATAAGATGAGAGCACTACTCTCTTGCTATCTGCATTCTCCTCAGGATACATGCTTACTGCCAGCTCTGTATATCGGCGATTAAACGAGATCATTGTCTCACTTCTACGTTGCTTGACTGACTCCAGGTCATATTTGACCCTCTCTTGTTCATTCGCAGATACAAAGTTCACAGTAATGAACTCCCTAAGCTCTTCATAAGTTACTGCATCATGCACCTTTCCGTGTACATACTGGTCTATGGCTTTTGAAAGCTGACCCCTTGACGCCCATGTTACAATATAGACGGGTGTGCCATCGAGGTTGCCCTCGGTGGCTTCCCACACCCAGCGAGTCTCGTCCAGAAACTGCCTTACCTCCTCCGGAAGGAGGCCGTTGCAGGGTTTGACCCTCTGGGTTAGCTCCCGCACTTCTCGCCGGATCACTCTGTTTCTTTCCCGCCTGTCCTCCTCTTGGGTGATGGTGATAGCCATCACTGTTCCCAGATGCTGCATAGCTTCGACAGTCTCCTGTTGAAGCTCGTGGCTATACACCGTTGGGCCCGGATCTCTCACCGGCGGTAAAGTAGCATCTGCCTTGCGTGCTGTCACCATGTTTGATGGATGATTTAATGTACAATGTTTACTGATAATAGAGCTGAATCACAACTCTTTTCAGCCTTGGCTGCTCCTCACACACAATATCTGTAGTAATTTTTACAATAGTATCCTCTTTGTACTCCCGGTGCTGAACTACTCGGGAATGCTCGACAATTTAGCTACGTCGACAAATGCTTTAACTCTATCTCGTACGTCGTCGAGAGCAGCAATGACTGGTCGCATCGGCGTGGATGACATAATCTAGGTACTAACATTTTTCACTGATTTGACTCCTGTTCGAATTTATCCGATGAATACTGACGCTGAACCTGATCACGAGATCCTGGCAGGCTCGCCACTGAAGATTTCTGACTAAGATTACTCCGGATGGTCCTGCTTCACTATCAGTAAGATTATGATGTGACGGTTGCTGCGACAACCACTTGCTGATGGTGGAGAAGGATACAGGACAGTCTGGCTCGCCTCGTCAAGAAGATGGTGATGACGATATTTATTAGAAGACTGCTGGGCCTATTCTGACTAAAGAAGATTGGGTAAGGATTGGATGTTGCTTCCGACTCACTGATCAGATTCCTAGATGCTAACTGCTAACGGAAAGATTAAATCGAACTAGTGTCTCACATATACGTAAGATGATATGCTTTATTAAGGTAACTGTACAGAAGTTTTACAAAGTGATTCAGATTAGAGCAATATCGCTCAGATAACAAACTAGTACCTTCTGGTACAGAACAATTAAATCCTACAGCTACTCTACTTCTATAGCTACTTCTAAACTGAACACCTCCGAGATGTTCAGTGAATCGAGATGGTGGATTGATTCTTTTCTATATCTGAAAGTGTATATTTTATAGTCCTCAGAATCTGAGGTTCTATACATATCTAAATATTTAGATTCTACCCGAATCTGTTCTGATATTTCTTCTAGGTACGTCATAAGCACAGCTTGATTGGCCCGGATCATCAGTCCGCCAATCAACTTCTACTTATTCCTTCCTAGAAGTTCCTACCTAATAAATGTTGGTCATTCTGACCAATCCGCGATCCCCACATTTCAATGTTAACTACAAAATCTGTTCTATATCATTCTTTGCTACAGAGTTTGATCGACGCTCATTGATTATGACGTCATCTTGACCAATCAAACTCTGTGCTATTCTTCTATGGAGATGCTGCCTCTCATAGACAAAGTGGTGGTAACCGGTTCTGATTTGATGCGATCTGTCAGCTAACTAACAACATTACGGAATGTGTTGTTGTTGCATACCATTGTATGAGTGACATATAGTTGATATACAAATTTCGATTATGTTATTAACTCCTACAGGATGCTACAATGTCCGTGTCCTGTCCCTTGCCTATCGATGGATAAGCCTGTAGGATGCTAGAGTTAATAGGCACATGAGCTGTATGATCTCATTGCCAGCTGGTGTTGTTCTATTCTTGTATGAGAACGAGAATGCCTAACGTCATCAACTAAGTCCGTTTGTCACATTCAATTCCACTGATTAATATACATTGATTATTTTCTAAACTATCGTTCCAAGCGACTGCTGAATATTATAAAAGTGTACGCCGCCTGAACAGCAACAACTTTCATCCAAACTATTTCCAAATACACATCAACTCATAACCATGGGATCTATTCTAATCAATTCGGCTATTCCAATTTTGATGATAAAACTTTATCTAATAAGTTCGAATGTGCCATATCCGCACATCATCCATTTATCAGAAACCGAATATCATCAGCACTGGCTGATGTAATAATAAGTTAAATATTAAAAGTATAAAGTCAACCGGTCCATTAGCTCACCTGGTATCTTCAAATCATAAATTTCTCTTGGGACTTACTTGAAAATATAAGACCTCCGGCGGGGTCATGACTCCCACAAGACAATTCCATATCTATAATGTGTCATTGTCTTTAGGTTTACATGGAGTAATTCTCTCACCCTATCCTTATCTATGACAACGACAGGCACTACTTAAGAATGCTTCTCTGATAACACGATTTCCGATTCCATATATCAGTGGATTTATTAGAGAGTTAACTTGAACAAATATCTCTCCAACACGCCAACATAAATCCGATAGATTTTGCCCTCCACGGCACTGTAGTAAGATCATTAAATTAAATGGTGCAATGCTGATAGCGAACCTGCCAGTCGTAACAGTAAGGATGACGATGACTTTCATCTCTCGTCTTAGATTCTGTACAGATATAACATTGCTTACAGCATGAATACGGTTTGTCTGAGACCTTACTAATAGAGGTATACGTACATATATTATAGTCATAATCATCAAGATAGCAAATCCTGTCATAACAATTAATGTCATGTAGGAACATGGGAAAAGTAAAAGAAATCCATACTGAGAGTTCTTTAATATCTTCTCATCGGAATTTCTCCATCCACAGAGTGGGAGAAAAATGAGAATTAGTGACAGAATCCAGGACAATACGATTAATATTCCAATCCTACGTTTAGTGATCTTACTGGCATATGTCAATGGCTTTGCGACACTGACATACCGTTCAATTCCAACAAGTATCAGATGTAGCATGCAATTTATAGGCACCCACAGATATATACAACTCTCGATAACGATAAATGGAATGTTATTCTGTAGGTCAGAAAACAGATAGCTTAGTACAGTGAGCAGGATACTAATTACTCCTACAAGCATGTCGTTTCCTGTCAGAGAAACCAGTATAGCATTAGTCTTTGTCTTACGGTGTTTATTTGATAATATGACAACCATAAACACAGCATTGAGGAGTATCATTAGTACAGACATGCACATCCTTAATCTCCAACTTGAAAGCCAATTCATTGCTCTGAGATCTGAATCCAATGGACCTTTCCGGCTTTAGCTATTCTCCGCCCATCTCTAGCTAAGCTCCACCCACACATCGCTCGTGTTGGGATAGATCGATCTCTGAAATCCTTGACTATCAATTTCCAAAAAAACTACACAGGTCAGCTGTTAAATATTTTGAAACTAATTTGACTGGGTACTGTTGCTGCCTAAGAGTTTCGTATTCTAATCCAACCTTCTACACTGTGTTAACGAGAGACTCACAACTAATAAATATTGAACACATTGTTGGATTGGATTGCAGCGTCGTCCTTGTTCACTGGGAAGGCCAGACATTGTGCAAACACTATGGCCTGAGAATATGTGTATTTATTGTTAACGTCACATCCCAATATACGTTTGTTTGCGTAGATGATTACCTATTTTATGGGTTCTGTACCTGGTTCAGTTAATTTATATATATCATCCATGGACGGACGGACGGACGGATGGATGGATGGATGGATGGATGGATGGATGGGTGTATGGATGGATGGATGGATGGGTGGATGGGTGGATGGGTGGATGGGTGGATGGGTGGGCGGGCGGATGGATGGATGGATGATGGATGTGGGCCAGTGGATGGATGGATGGATGGATGAATTGACGGATATAGAAATGGAGGGATGGCAGGAGTGAGGGAGGAGGGAGGGAGAGAGAGGGATTGATGGAGGGACAGATGAATGTATCGCAGGACGAGTGGATGGATGAATGTACAAGTAGATAGATGGCTGGCTGGCTGGATGAGGACTGGCTGGCTGGCTGGATGGATGGATGGATGGATAGATAGATAGATAGATGGATGGATGGATGGACGGACGGACGGACGGACGGATGGGCGGATGGATGGACGCATGGATGAAAGGACATGAGGACGGGTGGATGAATGGATGCATAGATATATAGAGATAAATAGAAGGATGGATGGATGGGTGGAAGGATGAATCGATGGATGATGCAGCGTGTTAATATATTCATCGTGTGCCTCGGGTAGGGAGAGATGATGCAATTGAAGACCAGTATAGTTCAACAAATGTATAGCAAAATATTCTGACACAAAAGATATATTGAATATTCCATATCTTGTAGCTAGATATTGGATATTTAATATACTGTAACAGGGTATTGGCTATTCCGTTGATTGGTGAGTGATGGATATATTTGGTTAGGGTTCGGTCGGTGCACCGATGACTGGCTGGTGGATGGATTACTTGATTGGCGGATGACTGGGTGGGTGGGTAGATGGATGGATGGATGGATGGATGGATGGATGGGTGGGTGGGTGGGTGGGTGGGTGGGTGGATGGATGGATGGATGGATGGATGGATGGATGGATGGATGGATGGATGGATGGATGGATGGATGGATAGGTGCATGGGTGGAGCGGCGGAGGGCCCAGGTGCCAATTCAGTCCTTTAGTGACAGCGTACTGCTCTGAGCGAGTATACTGACTGAGCTGTGGTTAACCGAGTGGCGCGGGCATATGTCAGTAAACCAAGGCAAATTAAATATTTTCATCATGTGCCTCGAGTAGTGAGAGGACTGTTTGAGACGATGCGATTGAAGAGTGGCATAAATTCAACAAACGTATAATGATTTATTCTGATACAAAAGATTTATTGAATATTTAAAATACTGTAACAATATATTGGATATTCAATATGCTGTGACGGGATATTGGACATTCGGTTGATTAGTGAGTGGATGGATGGATGAAGATTGGGTTGGGGTGGATGGGTGAGCGGATGACTGGCTGAGTTGGGTGGATGGATCAATGGATGGGTGGATAGGTGGATGCGTGGAGAGGCGGTGGGCCGACGCCTAAGATCACTAGCGAGTGGGTATTGCTCTGGTCGGGGATACTGACTGAGCTGTGATTAACCGAGTGGTGTGGGCGGCTGTGTGCGCCCGATGTCACACGCATAAACAGCGTATGGTAATAGGGCAAGTCAGCTTTAATATATTCAAAGTGCGCCTCGGGTAGTGAGAAAACTGTTTCTCTGAATGTGTGCAAATTTTTCAAGAAAGCCTCACTGAACACTTTATGAAACTAAACGAAGCGACTGACGACGATGCTACGGACTGTGATTATAGAATTTTAGCAACGACAAACAAAAATGGTGTATTAAACAAACCATTCTCAGTAGATGAGATAAACTCTGCTATTGACCAGCTCGAAATCAATAAAGCTTGTGGTACTGACCTATTAAAAAACGAATTTCTAAAAGCATCGAAAGGAAATATGCTACAGCTATATACAAAATTATTCAACACAATATATGGACATATACCCGAAAAATGGACAAAAGGTATTATATTACCATTTTATAAAAATAAAGGAGCAAAGGTGGACCCCGAAAATTATCGAGGTATCACGCTACTCAGCTGCTTCTCTAAGCTATTTACAACAATTATCAATAACCGACTGACGGCACATGCAGAGCAGATTGACTTAATTGGGGAGGAACGAGCTGGTTTTCGCGCAGGATACTCCACATTAGATCACATCTTTTCCTTAAAGGCTTTAACTGACATGTATTTATCAAAGCGCAAGCGATTGTACTGTACGTTCATTGACTATAAGAAGGCGTTCGATACAGTTAACAGAAACTATCCTTGGACTAAGCTATTGCTTAATAACATAAATGATAAATAGTTTTTATTAATTTTAAATCTTTATAATGATGCTAAATCGTGTATCAAAGATGCTGTGCTACACTAATTTTTTTATTTTTTCACTTACTCTATAGGCGTACGACAAGGTGAAAATTTTTCCCCTTTACTCTTTGCACTGTTCCTAAGCGACTTAGAAAGCACGATGTCCACAACCCAGAATCGGCTTTCCGAAAGTACACAAATGGCTACAGGAATGAACGAAAACACAGATTATGTAATTTATTCAAAACTATTTATTCTATTGTACGTCGACGATTTAATACTAATGGCAGAATCTCCTAAAGAACTAGCAAATGCATTAGATACATTAAACGAGTATTACATACACCATGTAAACTTCACGTAAAGGTATCAAAAACTAAATTACTAATATTCTCGAGTGGTAAAATCAGAAAACTACCACAATTTAAGATGGGCAACGAAGATGTGGAGATCGTCCATGATTATGTATATTTGGGCGTTAAATTGATATATAATGGCAAGTTCACCAGAGCCATCAAACATAAATATGATTAAGCCAGTAGAGCCATGTTTTCACTACTCACAAGAGCTAAAAGCCTTCATTTGCCTATTATTATACAGCTAGAGCTCTTTCAGACCAGGATCGTTCCTATTCTTCTCTATGGGCGTGAAATTTGGGGTCTTGAAAATATTAACCATGTCGAAAAACTTCATAAGCGCTTCCGTAAAATTCTCTTGAGTATAAAAAATACTACCCATACAGCGATGGCCTGTGGTGAATCGGCCAGTATCCTCTACGCAAAGAATTGTACTATTTTGGTCAAAATTAATAACTGGCAGGGAATCCAAAATTTCATATAAACTGTATAGATTACTACATAATCCTTTATCAAATAACACGTATCAGTAACCATGGATGCTGGAAATTAAAAATTACTGATAATACCGGCGTGTCGATGGTATGGACAAATCAAGGCCCGTGACATACAGACTGGTTGAAATCAGTATTAAATTAATAGCTCTCTGATCAGTATATGCATGAGTGGCGCGGGGAAATCTTCAATAGCAGATTATGCATCACATATAGAATTTACAAAAAAGATTTAAAACTCGAAAAATATCTAATCTCTCTCCCAGAAAGACCATAAAAAATACTCTGTAAATTTCGAACCAGCAACCACAGACTACCAATAGAAGACGGGAGGTATGCAGGTTTCGTTCACAGACATGTACGCTTTTGCAATCTATGTGACCTAAATGTACTAGGCGACGAATTCCACTATTTATTTGAATGTCGTGAAATAAATTTAGAGAGAAGAATGTATCTTCCTAAATATTATACACTTCGCCCAAATACACATGAAATGTATCAACTTTTCAATACAAAAACCGCAAAACAATAATAGCTCTCTTTAAATATATTGTAATCATTATGAATAAGTTTAAAAAGAAAAAACGACAGATTATGTAATTACCGTTGCGTAAAGCTTGCATACCTATTGCTCCCACAAATTTATTCACGTCTCAGAGAGTGGCGGTAGCAGTAGTAGTAGTAGTAGTAGTAGTAGTAGTAGTAGTAGTAGTAGTAGTAGTAGTAGTAGTAGTAGTAGTAGTAGTAGTAGTAGTAGTAGTAGTAGTAGTAGTAGTAGTAGTAGTAGTAGTAGTAGTAGTAGTAGTAGTAGTAGTAGTAGTAGTAGTAGTACTAGTAGCAGTAGTACCTATACAGTATTCATATTACCCGCCATCATCATCAGTTTACGACCACTACTATCCTCACTTTTATGTATATCATTGAAAAACATAAACACGTATACGATTTAATTAATAGATTAAATGAAATATATTGATATTTGATTGTAATTCCATCCCGTCCCATTTGGTACATAGATATTATGTGAGATAAAGACAGCTCCCCAGGCGTTAGCGTAGAAATCAAATGCATTGTGAAATAAAGGGTGGGTACCCTCAATAAGGGCGTGAAGCAGTCAAAATATTTTAACTGTAAATGAACGAAGTTAGGACATACATGTGTCTAATCTAGCATGCCTAGAAAAAACCTTTACTTCCCTTGCTGTTATATCGTGTTTTCCACAACGGCATTGCCAAATGTAACATCAACTGTAACTGCCATTCTATAGAATTTCCGGAAAACTGATCTACTTGACCAACCAGCCGTCCTCACAATGGTGGCTACTTGCACATTCTTCAAAGCCGCATTAGTTGTTGATGCTGACCGAATACTATGTGCCTTAAAAATGTTAACATTCACACCTGCACTAACTAATAATAGTTTTATCTACCTAGCTTTTGATACTGGTTTATGATCACCGACATAGCTAATGAACAATCTTGTACAGTTATTGCGCAACCCACTGGTTCTATGTATATATTCTTTCAATAAAGTCACAACGCACAATTTTTCATTAGTAGAATATTTTTCGAAAACAAGTTCCGTTTGCTGCCTGCTAGGCTTTGTTTGCTTCAGCAGATCTCCAAATCTAACCTTTACAAATGTGTTCACAAACTCTATATTACGTATGTCAATCAAATAAAACGATTGAACTCGCTGGCCCGACAGAGGACCAAGCAACTTCACAAGGGTTAACGATAATTGCTTCAATGATAGAATATTTACATCTGGTTCATTGTTAATATAGTCAAGAACTAAATTGACATCCCATGTTGCGATATACCGTGGTAGTGCTGGTTTAATATTATATACACCTTTCAAAAATCTCTGAATCAAAGGATCATTGCCGATACTTTCACTAGTCTCAACACAAAGCAAAGCAGATAATGCTGATCTTACTGAATTTAGACCACGGTAGCCTAATTCAGACTTGTATAAAAATTGAGAAAACCCAACACATTGTTTATAAATGGTGAAAAGGGATGAAGTTCCCTTTGTTCACGAAAACACATCCACCTTTTGATATATACCCGATATTGGGATTGTGTGGAACTGCGCCATGACTGCAAAAGCACGTCAACAACTTCTTGTGATATGCCTCTCTTGCGGGGTGCTTGCCCAATATTCTGAAAGCAGTCAGATGAAGCTTGTGCTTCAAGGGGTGATGCATTGCCCTGTTGTTTGGCATTATTAAGAATGTCCTGCTCACTGGAAGGATGCGTGGGCAGTCCGAGGTGAAATTTAGAAGCCTCGGAAACCAAAACTGTGTTGGCCATATAGGTGCTATTAAAATCGCTTCTGCTGCATTGTCCTCCACTTTTCTTAATACATGACCTATGATCCTAAAAGGAGGGAAAATGTAATTTAGTGATTTCCCCCAATGCATGGTAAAAGCGTCCACAGCTAACGCGCCAGGGTCTGGCTTCCATGACACATAATTGGGTAATAGGTTATTTAACCTGGATGCAAATAGGTCTATATCTGGTTTCCCAAAAACAGGCATGAGCTGTTTAAAAACACATTCGTTTAGCATTCATTCTGTGTTACTATTATGTTCCCGTGAAGCCAAGTCAGCTTCTGTGTTCATGGAGCCATGTAAGTGTGCAGCTAATAGTCAAATATTTCTCGGGATAGCCCATAACCATATTTCCCTAGCAATGTTATTACACAACACTTTCATGTCACCCTGTTTGTTAATATAACTCATAGCTGTAGTGTTATCCACGAATATTTTGATATGAACATTACGCATATTATTGCAAAATGACTTAAGAGTTAGTAATGCAGCATGTAATTCTAAATAATGTATATGTTTGCACGCCTCTCCTTCGTTCCAGAGTCCACCAGTCGATTGCCCATTATATGTCCCACCCAGCCTAAATTTGAGGCATCACTAGTTAAAATAATGTCATGGTTGGGAACCGTCACCAGGTTTTCACACATTGCAATGCTCATAATCCACGATTTTAAGTCTTCTCTACATTCTAAATTCAGAACAATTATTGCATCATAATTGGCTAAGCTAATCCTCAGTATTTCATTTTTCAGAATTTCTAGTCGTTTTACATACATAGGTCCATGCTTTACAGCTGGTTCAGAAGCTATTGATATTCCAATAATTTCAGCAAACTCCCTAATAGTACATTACCTTTTCTATAACAGCTGATCAAGCTTGTTAATGGTTTTAACCGCTTTGTCGCTAGTTAACTTTATTGACATTTTCTTAGAATTTAACTTGAATCCTAAAAATTTAATTTCTGTGGTAGGTTCTAATATTGATTTATCAGGATGCACAATTAATCCTAGTCTGTCCATAATATCCACTGTCTCCGCAATATTTTGTTTATATTCACAATATGTATTTGACACCAATAAAGAATCATCGATATAGTACATGTTCGCATGACCCTGTTTTCTTAATGTCGAAAATATGCACTTCATCAATTTTGTAAATATACACGGCGGACTCATAAGACCATTAGCTAAACAACAGAATTCATACTTACAGCCATTCCAAAGAAATCGTAGATATTTTCGGTCATTTTTATTAATGGGCATGATGTAATAGGCATCTTTAACATCAATAGATGCGAAAAAACACTTCTTTGACATTAACAATAATGCAGATCTTAGAGTGTCCATCTTAAAATGTGGACTATGGACAATACTGATTCAAAGATTTAAGATTCAATATAACTCTGCAACCGCCATCTTTCTTTGGTAGAGTGAAAATGTTTGATATAAATTCACCATCTTGCTTGTCAAACACCTGTTCAATGACATGTAACTGTTCAAGCTTATTTATTTCATTGTTCATCAAAGGGTTGTCTTTTTCAGAAAATCTAATTTGTTTCCTTGGCAGTGTCTGTATTGGAATCACACAAAATTCAATATGCAAACCCTGAGTCGTTTCCAAAATCTTAATATCACTTGTAATATTTTTCCTTCTCTTAAACATTTTGCTGTCTTTCCAGCTACAAAGTTTCCTAGTGTGTTTATAACATTTTTCCAGTGGTTTACTACTAGTAAATCTCACCTCTTCAGTACAGGAAGCTAGATTATTGTTATGAGGCAACTCTACATCTGAGACTTCTTTTTCCATCCCCCTACGTTCCCGATCTTTGGTTTGTTGGTGTAGAATGGTTGGTTCTTTTTGCCTAAAAAAGGTCTCCCATAAGACCCACGATCAAACATGTAGTTGAAGGATTGCCATATTGATTCTTATTGAATTGGCCAGAGAAACCTGGTCTCATTTGTTGGCCAAGTCTACTCGCTTCTCCAATATCTTTCAATTGTTTGGCCAGGTCATCTCCAAATAATATATCTGTCACTTTGTGATCAGGTTTACAGAACTGTTTATGTCTCTTATTGATAACCGGCTTAAAGTTATCCTTGCGATATTGACGTAAAGCAGTAAATCCAGCTGAAATTAGCTTCATTGAGTCAGTGAGTTTAACAACAATGTCCTTACAATCAATCTTAGAATTCATAATAGATTCTGTTGCTGAAATTAATGGCACTGTGCCTTTAACAAGCAATCTCTGTACATTGCCCTTTTTTATGTCTCTGGAATATATGGGGGATGGGGTGGGGGGATTAGCCAGATACAATATCTCGTGATTTACTCTAGGTGTTGACAGATTATTGCAATTCTGTGGCCTAAGATATGCCTGTCTAAGCTCTCTTAATTTGTTTAACCTTTCTTTATTAGCAGCAGAGCGGAAAGAGATATTAATTGAATCTGCCAAGCTTTGTTTAGTATCAGGTCCTGTAATGGTATCCTGGCAATAAAAATCCTGCATATCATTTAGCACCGCATTAATCTGAGTCACTGCCAACTCATTATCACTGTCAGCGTCATTAACTGCAGCACTCAGTTCATAGATAATGCTTGAGAAAGGGTCTGGAATTTCGCCCTGTAACCACCATTATATGTATATTTCATGTATATATATTTCGTACACTTCTGAAGAAGTTATCGAATAAACTAAATTGAAAAATTGAAATTTGGAAGACAGACATCCGCTTAGCAAACGTGTATTGATATATTCTGTCACAAAATCTATAGTGAAAATGCAATCTCCTGTAATAAGATATTGGATATTCAATATGCTGTGACGGGATATTGGATATTCGGTTGATTGGTGGGTGATGGATATTGGGTTGTGATGGGTGTGTTAGCGGATGCCTGACTGACTGGCTGATGGATGGATGGATAGGTGGATGGGTGAATGGGTGGGGAGGAGGCGGGTCGAGACGCCAGCTCGGTCATCGAGCGTAAGCGTACCGCTCTGATCGAGTATACTGACTGAGCTGTGGTTATCCGAGTGGCGCAGGCGTCCCTGCCCGCCCAGTGGCACATGAATACCTAACGCATAGTAGTAGCCCAATGCGGCTGTAATATCTTTCCCGTCGTGTGACTTAGGTAGTGAGAGGACTGCTTGTAACGATATAAACGAAGACATTCCAGATAAATTATAATATTTAAATCTATTAAAAATATTTAGTGGTTGAGTCAGGGGTGGTGTGGTGGGGGTGGTGGAGTGGGGAGGGGGAGGGGGTGTTCCAGCTGTTAAAGCATCGTGTGTGAAGTAATAAAAACCAGAACCGGATGCTTCATAATTAGTGTCTTATATTGTGACCTTTGCAGACCAATCGAGATATATTTTTTATTATATAATAAAATTCTTCCTGATATCTTTAGAAATTTCCGAAACTTGATGCTAGCCCTCACTCTTTAGCACATTGTGAGAGGTGGGAGAGTAATGGCGGGAGAGAGGGAAGGAGGAGTGATGGAAAGAGGAGTGAGGGAGAGAGAGAGAGAGAGAGAGAGAGAGAGAGAGAGAGAGAGAGAGAGAGAGAGAGAGAGAGAGAGAGAGAGAGAGAGCGAGAGAGAGAGAGAGAGAGAGAGAATTAAAGGCGAGAGAGAGAGAAAATTAAAGAAAATTAGAATATGCAGTCGATGGCATACCCATGCTTTGTCCAACTTTGGCGTTCTACCCCCGGCCCACCCCAACCATACCAAGTTCAAGTTCCTTTCATTTCTCCCAGGCTATGACAATAGCACATGGGGGTAACAGTTTTTAGATACAATATTTATGGCAGCGGATCTATTTTGCATATAACATAGTAGATTAAAATATGTTTATTTTATGCTAGCTGTGGGAGGCCTGTGCTCTGTAGAAGTAAATAACTAGACAATTTGTCATGACAGTGGAGATAGAACATATGCAGCTAATTATATAATGCGCTATAATGATATACATCCTTAGGGCTTACATTACAATACTTATATGGTCATATTAACTCTTCGAGCCGTGAGTTCCCAGAATCTCAGTTTCAACGTAACTGTACTGGAAAGCTGTTGAATATTTTAAAACAGACTCCACCGGGACCTGTTTCTGCCATAAACAGAAGCAGCTCCCAGTCAGGCCAGCTTGAAAATATTCATCAGGATATAGTGAAGGATTTTGGTGGTGGCGTTTTGGTTTGGAGGGGTTAATATTCAGTATATTATACAGTATATTAATGTTACTGGAGCCATTGGCCCAGTTCAGTGAATTTCATGTTGGCTGAACATTGGGTGCTTCAGAATAATAGCCAATGATCTAGCCCCATAATAACTTATCATTTGCCATATTCAGTGGGGGAGCACATGTTTGAAATATTTTATTTTCAACAGTTATAAGTGTAATTTGCATAATTTTGATAGGTCTATTGCATATGGATGGTCTGTGGAGGGAAATAGGCAGGCAATTTATTTTGACAGTGGGGATACAATATATGCAATTAATTATACAATGCACAATAAATATATACATTCCCCACCGCTACAGTGGTGTATGTGTGCGGGGGCGGGGCGGCGGCGGGGTTAATGTAATCACCCAGCAACCCACTCACACACCCGTCCGCCCAGTTACCCACCCATACAGTCAGCCAGCCGACTACCCACCCATCCACATGCCCACCCACCAATTCGCCCATCCATCCACTCACCCACCCACCACCAAACCACCCATCCACCAGCACATTAGCCCACAAACCTAATCACCACCACAACCACCCACACCCCCACCTCACCCCCAACACTCGCCCAACTATCAACCAACCCACCCACCACACAACCACAACCTCCGGTCAAGACGCGCACCTACCCACCCACTCACTCGTGCACCCATTCATTCATCCATCCATCCATCCATCCATCCATCCATCCATCACCATCAATCACTATCCATCCATCCATCCATCCATCCATCCACCCACCCACCCACCCACCCACACACACACACACACACACACACACACACACACACACACACACACACACACACAAACACACACACACACACACACACACACACACACACACACACACACACACACACACACCCACCCACCCACCCACACACACACACACCATCTTTAGGCATCCTACCCATACCCACCCCACGTTACCCCACCGCACATCATCCATCCATCTACTCACCCAACCACCAACCCAGCCACCACCCACCACCCACCCACCCACTCAACCAAACAACCAAACAACCACAATTAACCCACCCATCCACCCAACCACAATCGACCCACCCACCCACCCGCCCGCCAGCCCGCCCGCCCGCCTGCCCGCACGCCCATACACTCATCCATCCCTCTTTACCTCCCTCACACCCTCTTTCCCTCGCTCCGTCCCTCTCTTCCTCCATCCATCCATCTAACCATCCATCCATACATACATACATCCCGCTCATCCCTCCCTCTCTCCCTCCCTCCAAACTGAAAATAAATATAGCATATATTGAGTACATGGTTGACGATTCACATAATAATACTATGGTTTTTATAACAGCGTATGGATGGATGGATGGATAGATGGATGGATGGACGGACGAAAGAACGTACCTATGCCTAAATTTAATGGTGCAATTTAACAAGGCTACCGTGACCTGGATGCGTCAGAGCATGGGTGTATAGCTCCGTTTAACAATAAGCTTATAGTGGTTCAACAGTTTTTGGTCAGTGAAATTTACAAATCCAGAATATTTTCTGATAAAAGACTATTTCGCTGTTACAATACACGCTACTGACAGTGGCTTTCGACTGGTATCGACTCCACGAGATCTGATGGACTATATATAGTGCTCTGACTATATGCCAGGAAAGGTTTACCACATTGAATTTAAATTAGAAATTGTTACTGATAACAATATGTTATCTCAGGTGTGGTAATTTCTCGGCATATTTTCAGATCTTGACTCCTTCGCTGGATCACTGCTAGCTATTAGTTGGGGTTTGGTTAGCCTAAGACATTCACATAGCAATAATACAGGAATTTTTTATTATCTTCTCTGACCTTGATAACGTTAGACCGATTGCTACCAAATTGGGTACATCACAAACTAATCGTTTGTTGATTAGCTGACGTAACCTTAACGGCAGCGATAGACCCTCTAAATATGCATTGGTAGGCATATCCAACTAAACCTTCTAGATACGTATCCAGAACCGGTGATCAATTGAGCAGAAAGATAATCAGCAAGCAATAGCTTTATATAGATAACCAGACAGATAAAGGTATGTATTTTGAATTTAAAAAAAATACTTTATTTCGCTTATATGAGTAGCGAATAATATTATATATTAGTACTAAGGGGCAGTAATATTTATTTTGTTATTTTGACCTTTTGACCCTGTGGGAACATTCATGACGAAGCCGGCCAAGACCGGCCTCTGCAGGGGTCTTGAGGAATGTCCATCTGCAGGCCAAGAGAGGACTTTTTTGAAAATTTACCACTGTACCGACTGGCTCGATAACCGAGCCAGTCATTCCAATGATAAAATTTCAAAAATAGTCTTCTCTTGGCCTGCAAATGGACATTCAATAAGTAAATATTTGAATTTTTTGAACAAATGTAGTCATTAAAGGGTTAATGTTCGTATAACTTAGGCTATAGAGCTCTGTTTTTGTTGACTGGATGGATTGTCGGCCCTGCTGATAACGACTACTCTGATGTTCCTGTATTTTGGGTGTCTTACGGCATGATGTCATTCGAATCTGAGAACGATGCCGGTCTCCATGATTATAATGTTCTTGGGTGTTACTGAACCATCAATATGCACACATGACAACCAGGCCCGTTAACGACGATTAATCTTCGAGGTGTAATTACACATGGAACTTCGTTCTTCTAACCATACTGATGGCGGTTCAACTTCGTCATCGAGTCTGGTCAGCTCTAAGCCTTCAATGATTCATACGATACGAACAGGACGAGACATCACGGTTTCACAACGGATAACAACGAATAACAAAGTTATATGTACAGTGGTTTTAAAAAATCAAGCGCATCCCCCACTTGATGCGGCGCGGGGCGGGTGGTGTGGTTCCATTCTCTTTAAAATGTAGTCGTATCTACATTAGACGCGATCTGGGTGAGCGGAAAATTTTGATATTTAATTCGCTTGCAGAACGGAGAAACGAACCCGTTTGTTCACGCGGCGGCTACAGAATAAACCAATCAAATACGATGTCATATGTATGCATATGTATGTCGCCAATGCATATATGCGTGTTCATAAAAATCCAACCAAGACATACAGAATTATAGCTCAGAGCACAGAATATTTGAAAATGGATGATGAGCTCATAAATAAAATTCAGAAGCACCACATTTTGGCTGACTGTAGACTTCGTGATTATAAAGACAATGTCAAAAGACAATCATTCAAATAAGCTGTTAATTATTTTGAAAGTAATTTGACGGAGAGCTGTTGCTGTCACTAGAAGCAGCAGCTCCCCAGTCAAATTAATGTGAAAAACTGTTTCTTTGGTAAATTGGTCTTTCAGACTCCCCATCCAACACGCCCACCCTCCCATAATACAAATAAATCTATGTGGCAAATTCTGAGAATACAAAGGTTATAAAAAGATGGACGGAAAGACGGATTGCCTGACCAACATATGGGGGACTGAGAGACATGTATGTTCTTTAGATTTCAAAGACCAATGGTATAATGAATGATGATACATATATATATATATATATATATATATATATATATATATATATATATATATATATATATATATATATATATATATATATATATATATATATATATATATATATATATATATATATATATATATATATATATATATATATATATATATTTATATATATATATATATATATATATATATATATATATATATATATATATATATATATATATATATATATATATATATATATATATATATATATATATATATATATATATATATATATATATATATATATATATATATATATATATATATATATATATATATATATACATTGTCACATACATATGTAGCCATAAAATCACACATGTATGAATGCACATACACTCTCTGGCGTTAATATACTCATGCACAATGCAATAATTCCCTTACTTATACATGCACGCACACACACGCATGCACATACGCGTGCACGCAAGCAAGCACGCAAACACGCACACATTACGGTGCGTGTTACGAAATCATTGAATGTAGACACTGAAAATTGCACAACTACAAAAATATAAATGATGTGATATACATGACATGAGGATATTTCACAACTCTGCGTCAACTATATCATGAATTGAACTATAACCTCTGGTTACCATTCATGCCTGAACCATAGTATCTTGCCATCACACCCGTCCTTGTTAGGTTTGGAAATAGGTACGCAAACGATCGCGAACACCATACACTTCCTGGTCTGCGAGAGCGTTTGGTACTCTTAATGGTAGCTCTATCCATCTTTGTCCATCTCATATACTGATTCAGTAGACACATTTTGTAAATAGTTATGTAACATACCTGCAACTACTACAACGACGTACACCTTCTCA
>JAVVLW010002652.1:0-47040 GCA_034401795.1 Chaetoderma sp. LZ-2023a
TACCCCTGTTTGATGGCCAGCATAAGCCCATGTTTGATAGCCAGCATAAGCCCCTATCCCTATTTACTTATCAGCATGAGTCACTACACCTGTTTAATGACCAGCATGGGTAACTAATCATGATTGATGACCAGCATGAGCCACTACCCATGCTTGATAACCAACATGTGCCACTACCCCTGTTTGATGACCAGCATGAGCCACTAACCCTGTTTGATGACCAGCATTAGTCACTAACCCTGTTTGATGTTCAGCATTAGCCACTAACTCTGTTTGATGGTCAGCATTAGTCACTACCCTTGATTGATGGCCAGCATAAGTCCCTACCCCTGTTTGATGACCAGCATAAGCCCCTACCCCTGTTTGATGAGCAGAATTAGCCACTACCCTGTTTGATGACCAGCATGAGCCACTACCCTGTTTGATGACCAGCATGATCCACTACCCCTGTTTGATGAGCGGAATTAGCCACTACCCTGATTGATGACCAGCTTGAGCCACTACCCCTGTTTGATGACTGACATGAGCCAACTACCCCTGATTGATGACCAGCACGAGCCACTAGCCCTGTTTGAAGGTCAGCATTAGTCACTACCCCTGTTTGATGGCCAGCATAAGGCCCTGTTTGATAGCCAGCATAAGCCCCTATCCCTATTTACTTATCAGCATGAGCCACTACACCTGTTTAATGACCAGCATGGGTAACTAATCCTAATTGATGACCAGCATGAGCCACTACCCATGCTTGATAACCAACATGTGCCACTACCCCTGTTTGATGACCCGCATGAGCCACTAACCCTGTTTGATGACCAGCATTAGTCACTAACCCTGTTTGATGTTCAGCATAAGCCCCTACCCCTGTTTGATGAGCAGAATTAGCCACTACCCTGTTTGATGACCAGCATGAGCCACTACCCTGTTTGATGACCAGCATGATCCACTACCCCTGTTTGATGAGCGGAATTAGCCACTACCCTGTTTGATGACCACCATGAGCCACTACCCCTGTTTGATGACTGGCATGAGCCACTACCCCTGATTGATGAACAGCACGAGCCACTAGCCCTGTTTGAAGGTCAGCATTAGTCACTGCCCCTGTTTGATGGCCAGCATAAGCCCCTATCCCTATTTACTTATCAGCATGAGTCACTACACCTGTTTAATGACCAGCATGGGTAACTAATCCTAATTGATGACCAGCATGAGCCACTACCCATGCTTGATAACCAACATGTGCCACTACCCCTGTTTGATGACCAGCATGAGCCACTAACCCTGTTTGATGACCAGCATTAGTCACTAACCCTGTTTGATGTTCAGCATTAGCCACTAACTCTGTTTGATGGTCAGCATTAGTCACTACCCTTGATTGGTGGCCAGCATAAGTCCCTACTCCTGTTTGATGACCAGCATAAGCCCCTACCACTGTTTGATGAGCAGAATTATCCACTACCCTGTTTGATGACCAGCATGAGCCACTACCTCTGTTTGATGACTGGCATGAGCCACTACCCCTGATTGATGACCAACCTGAGTCACTAGCCATGTTTGATGGCCAGTATAAGCCCCTGCCCCGTTTGATGACCATCATGAGCCACTAGCCCTGTTTGATGACCAGCATGAGCCCCCTACCTCTGTTTACTGACCATCATGAGTCACTAACACTGTTTGATGACCGGCATGAGCCACCACCCCTGTTTAATGACAAGCATGGGTCACTAATATCAGGGGTGGCAGTGGATGTTTGGCAACCCATCACACAAGATTCAAGATTCAAAATTATTTATATTCATATATAGTCATGCGTGTAAAAAGATTACAACAGCCAGTACACACATTATCATAGTGAGGATGGGTGTGCATAAGTGGCAAATATTGAGGGCGTCTACGCAATGGGCCACACAATGATAGATAATGATTTGAGGTCAGCTTTGAAGTGCTGGCGTGTATATTCTCAAATTTGGAGGTAAATACTAAAAATTTACATTAATGGGGGCATTCCTCGATTTTTAAAATGCAAATTTTAAAACTTAATATTCAATGTCGAAACAGCTTTTGCTATGCTGCTTGTAAATTTCCAATTTTTTATTTCTCACTTACAGAACCCGTAACATAGGATAGCAATTACCCACGCACCAACTACCCACCCACTCACCCATCCATCCATCTATCCATCCACCGACGCACCCACCTATCGATCTATCCACCCATCCAGCCCCCCCCCCCCACCCATCAACTCATCTATTCACCCACCTACCCACCCACCCACCTATCCATCCATCCATCCACTTACCCACCCACCCATCCATCTATCCACGCAACCACCCACCCACGCACCCATCCAGCCAACCACTCACCCAACCAACCAACCACGCACGCACCCACCCCACCCGCCCATTCATCCATCATCCATCCATCCACCCACCAATCACCCACCAAGCAGTAAAGGCTAAGTTAATGCTGTCTTGACCTTCAGGATTTGCATTAAAAAAATCAAAGAATGACCCATTAATATAAATTTTCAGCACTTTCCACCAAATTCATGAACTTAGACACAAAAGATTTGGAATCAGCGCCCTCAAATGGACCACAATCACTTCTTCCACCGTTTGTGGCCCGACTGTGTAGGTCTATGCATTTTTAGCAGCTTACCAATGGACCTTTCCTGTTTTAGCCATGCCCCGCCCATCTCTAACTAAGCTCCAACCCACACTTCGTCCGCGTGGGATCGATCGATCACTCAACTGCCTGCCTATTAATTTCCAGAAAACTACAGGTAAGCTGCTGAATATTTTGAAACTAATTTGACTGGGTGCTGTTGATGCCTATATATTTTTTATTAAATAGAAAAGACATTCGAAAAGTTGAGAATCGATTTCTTTTTAATATAGTCCTAATGTAGAGGCTAGAACAAATCTGTTGAAGTTTTATTGAAATCTGATAACTCTTTGTTGATGAAATTGTCATTTGAAAAACCTTAACCGCAGCATAATAAGTATAACTTTGAGGCAAATCAGCCTTAAAATAATCAATGTTCAAACCCAGTTAGCATATGTCAAAATTTTGAACATTTATTTCTTTTCGATGCAGACTCGTTCTAATCATCGTGTAGAACGAATCCGTCAAGATTTATTCAAATCTGTTAACCTCTTGTTGAGAGCAATGTTGTTTGAAAAAAACTTCCCGGCAGCAAAAATCCTTAACCTGAAGGCAAATTGTGTAAAAAAGATTGGGAAAAGGACAAATCTTTAATATCGATCTCCTTTATATACGCACACCAGTCGTGATGATCGTATAGAACACATTTGTGAAGTTTTACCCAAATCCGATCACCGTTTTATAGTGAGTAAAATGTCTAAAATCTAAAAATAAACTAAGTCCAAACTAAAAATACGGGAAGATTTGGAAAATCGATTTCGTTTTGATGCAGACTAGTTCTAATCATTGTACAGAACTAATCTGTAAATTTTTATGGAAATCCAATAAATCTTTGATGACTAAATTGTCATTTGAAAAAAAGCTAGCAAAAGCTTTAACGTTGGCGCCGTTGTTGGCGCCGTCGTTATCGGAAACGTGATACCTATGTCTCGCTTTCTGCTTCGGAGGCCAGACAAAAACAAAATACTTAACGGATTATTAATAATATTCCTCACCTATCCGCTTGGACTTTGCACAGAACTAATCAATAAAGTTTTATGGAAATACTATAACTCTTTAAGGACGGAATTCTCATTTGAAAATAACTTAGCATAAACTGAACGTTGACGCCGTCGTTATCGGAAAAGTGATACTTATGTATCGCTTTCTGCTTATTAGGCGAGACAAAAACAAAACATTTAGGGAATTATTAATAATATTCCTCACCGATCCGCTTGGACTTGCTCACGATGCGCCTATGCAGAGGACTATCCAGCGGCGCTATACGATTCTGCCTTGTGAACACCTTCGATAATTCACAACCCATGATTGAATCACGTCTTATTTATGAGTGCTAATGCACGCAACAACTTGGAAAATACTCGGAAAAATCGCTAGGAAAAACTTAGCTTGTCTTTCGAGGGCTAGTCGTGATGACTAAAATGCAAGCGCAATTTTGATGACGTCATAAACGTTAATATATGGTGATGTCACATCTTTTGCTGTCAAAAACCGTTGACGTCACAAATGGTCAAAGTATAACATAGACAGTTCTTATCTCTCTGCCTTTACTTGGACGGATCACCTGATTATATAGGCGAATTAAGAATGCAATAAGCCATATTCAGACACCATTACACTAACATACAAAAATGGAAAGTTACAGTAGCCTACAGCTTAGAAATAACTTAACATATTTCCAAAACAAAATAAAACGTACTGTTAAATATTTAGAACACAACATGATTGGAAGACGTAGGCGGCCATGTCTTCCAATCCAACAGAACATTTATTACGACCTAACATATTTCTGTTTTTGTTTTGGGAACATATTAACTTATTTACTAAATTGTTCTGTTATCATAACAGCCGCCATTTTCGAATGGCTACCGTTTGGAACATAATTAAGTTAGTCTTTAGGCTATGGGTTTCTTTTATTTTTAGACTTGGCGTTATTTTACCTTTTCAATATCTCCCCTACATAAAACTTGATTACAGTTTATTTTGAAAAATTGCTGACACTGGCTTTCAAAATACATTAAAAATGTATTTGCATATCTGTAAAAACTAATTACATGATGTCATTCGGATCTGTTATATTCTGGTATGGCCTCATGTCTGCCTTGTACTGACAAAGTGCTGTGCACATCAAATCATTTAGAAATGACTCTCTACCTTTTGTAGATGAACACTTATTCATTTATTTTGATACTTTGCTGGCAAGGCACGTCATTAGCTCAAAGGTTCTGGTAGTTAGGGCCTACTACATGGTGGAAAATATGAACATGCTTCCAAAAATACGACAAACTCAGTAAAAGTGACACAGTGTTGGTGGTAGTAAGTCTAGACCTCTTTCTGTCACAAACAGATGTGGATTACTAATTACATGACATCATACCTGTCTGTCATGTTCTGGTATGGTTTCATGTCTGCTTTGCACTGACAAAGTGATGTGTACATCAAATCACTTAGAACTGAGTATATACATTTTGTAGATGAATACTTATTCATTTGAGACTTCATTGGCAAGGCACCTCATTAGCTCAACAACTTCAGATGATGTCCGTGTAGCCTCTATCGCCTTTAGTATGAGGTAGTTACCGTATTTTCTCCAGTCGCCTTTGAAACGATCTGGTAGGGCCTACTACATGGTGGAAAATATGACCCTGCTTCCAAAACTGTGTGCATGTTTATGCCTGCGTGCGTGCGTGCGTGCGTGCGTGCGTGCGTGCGTGAGTGAGTGAGTGAGTGAGTGAGTCAGTCAGTCAGTCAGTCAGTCAGTCAGTCAGTCAGTCAGTCAGTCAGTCAGTCAGTCAGTCAGTCAGTCAGTCAGTCAGTCAGTCAGTCAGTCAGTGGGTGGGTGGGAGGGTGGGTGGGTGGGTGAGTGAGCCAGTCATAACAGCCAGGGCCGTATTTAATGGGGGGGGGGGCGGGAAAAACGCAAGCAAGGGGCCCCCCCCCCACAATATAAAAATGAAAAAAAATTATGCACCTTTTTGGAAGTTATAGGACATTTAAAGCAAACTTTATTAGTTTAGAACTCTTAATCATGCATTATAATTCTATTCTAATATTTGTGGGGGCCCAATTCTTGTTTGGTGTTCGGCAACAATGTTAATTACGAAAATTTGCAAAATAAAATTATTTTACAACGAAAGAAAGCGCCATAATTCACCCTAAAAGTGGACTCTATGGCCGTCTCAGAGTACATAGATGTGAAAGTTTTTCTGGGGGAGGACCCCTAGGCCCCTCCCCACCCCCACACCGCTCATTCTTTGTCCCAGGGCCCCCACATATCTAAATACGGCCCTGATAACAACCACCATTTTCGATTTTTAAAAAGGCTACTGTTTGGAACATAATTAAGTTAGTCTTTAGGCTATGGTTTCCTTTTATTTTTAGGCTTGGATATATTTTACTTTTTCAATATCTCCCCTACATAAAACTTGATTACAGTTTATTAAAGCGTGGCTTTTTCGAGAATACTTTTCTAAATCTCGTATCGAAGGACATTGCGCGAGATACGAATGGTGTGTAGGCGTGCGTGCGTGCGTGCGTGCGTGCGTGCGTGCGTGCGTGCGTGCGTGCGTGCGTGCGTGCGTGCGTGCGTGCGTGCGTGCGTGCGTGCGTGCGTGCGTGCGTGCGTGCGTGCGTGCGTGCGTGCGTGCGTGCGTGCGTGCGTGCGTGCGTGCGTGCGTGCGTGCGTGCGTGCGTGCGTGCGTGCGTGCGTGCGTGCGTGCGTGCGTGCGTGCGTGCGTGCGTGCGTGCGTGCGTGCGTGCGTGCGTGCGTGCGTGCGTGCGTGCGTGCGTGCGTGCGTGCGTGCGTGCGTGCGTGCGTGCGTGCGTGCGTGCGTGCGTGCGTGCGTGCGTGCGTGCGTGCGTGCGTGAGTGCGTGCGTGCGTGCGTGCGTGCGTGCGTGCGTGCGTGCGTGCGTGCGTGTCTAGGCGCACATGAGTGTGTGAGTCAGTGCGTGCGTGCTCGAGCACGTGCGTGCGTGCGTGCGTGAGTGCGTGCGTCCGTGTGTGTGTTGGGCGGACAACAGTGCATGCACGCACGCACGCACGCACGCACGCACACACAGGCACGGATGCGGGCACGCACGCACGCACGCACGCACGCACCATATGTGTATCAAATCAGTTTTAAAATATTTAATAATTTATCTGTATAGTTGCCTTCAAACTGGGATTCTGTGAATTCAGGATACCAAGTATACAAATCGATCTCAAACCTCGGAAAAACGTGGCGGGGCATAGCTAGAAATGGGCAGGGCATAGCTAGAAATAGGTGGGCATAGCTAGAAATAGGCGGGGCATATCTAGAAATGGGCGGGCATAGCTAGAAATAGGCGGGGCATAGCTAGAAATAGGCGGCGTATAGCTAGAAATGCATACCTCTATTGTGAGCAGCATGACGAGTCATGTAGCGCGGATCGGCCAGACGGGTACGGACCGTCCCAGCTCAGTTGGGTACAGGACGACCGCTCCGGGTAAGTTCCAAGCACGCCCCCATTGAGTAGGATAGTACGCATGTATAAAGTCATATCAAAGAGGTTTCTGTGAATGCGCATGCGCGCATCATAGCTTCCCTGTCAACACGTGTCAGCGTTGGGAGAGAATTCATGTGTAGGCTACCGGGTTGGTGAACGTAATTTCTTTAAATTCAACTATTCTCGTCATTCTTGGTAGCTATCAGGACCGGAATGAGACGAGGATTCTAAAACTATTGAGCTTTTTAAAATCTGACGAGTTATCCTAATTTAGCTCATTGAAATTATTTTCAAAATATTACTGGGACGTCGTAAACACGTATACGCACTAAATGAATAGGGAGGATGTCTATCACGTGGTAGCATCCTCACCGTTGCTATCTGCACGTGTAGCTCGCGGGGTAGTGTCGGGCCGTTCCGGTGTCTGGTGTCGACTTGCCGCGCTGCATGTGCACGACGAATGATGACGCTGGTTAGCTTCCATTCTCGGGGTTACGGATCCCGTGCGATACTACCCTATGGGTAACAAAGACTGGCTCCTGAGGCCGGTGGAACTCAATCATTCCGGTGGGGCCGTGCGACCATCGTCGCGAACATTACACACTAGAGTCTCATCTCAAGAGTTTGTGTATGCCTGTCCATAGCAATTTCGTGTTCTATGGACTTACAAGATTTGATTGGTGACCTAATTAATATAAGTCTATACAATGATTTTACCTAAAACATTTACCCTGGCCATCACCGCTCGGAAACCCCAATAGTTTCTCATGGTCGGATCAGTCCATGGTGCGGATAGGGATATCCAAACAATTAAGAAGCCATAAGGCTTAGTGGAACATGAAGAGAGACGATAACTTAGAAATATGAGGACCATTAGGTATGTCGGCCAATCTTACACAACATTGCCGGAGTGCGGGGCTAAATTATCGCAACTACCGGAGAAGAGGCGTACACTATGTGTCTCCTAACGAAGAAATTTTCTCTAATCATATCAAACCTATCCTATCGAGCTGAATAGAAAGGCTTTTAGTCGGTAGCATGCCGGGCTAAACAGAGTTATAGCACGGACAGCAACCTCAGTGAAAAATTGTTGGTGGCGGGAGAACGTGCTGCATATATAAATGTTGCTGTATAGTGGTTCCTACGTGCACTGCAGTCCTATATTTTTCTATAAATAAACAAAACATATAAACTGATGGCTACTTGCCATATATAAAACTAACCAGAATAAACAATACAATGTAAAATAATCAGAATAATATATAAAGTACAGGTTGAGAAACCTACTACGGTGCTGTTAGTAAAAAAACACCTTACGGAAAATAAGAATAACTATAAACATATACAGAAATTATAACTAGTGGTCCTAAAACCGTTACGGTTCCTTTGAGTCATCGGGACCGTTTATACAGACGAAGTATAATTATTAAAGCTGTAATTAATGGAATAATTAAAATGCTAATTATAGTTACTTGAATAATCGGTAGCCATTCTTAATCACGGGCTATCGTGTTACTGAAATTGATACGTCATCCTTCGTTTGACGTGAGTTGACGCGTTCTCTGGAAGCTGGAAAGTTCCTGCATGCCGGTTCCCACAAACAGGATTTCCGTATGCGGTCCAGGACGGGAGCAGTTCGAACTCAGGACTGTAATCACAATATAGAATGTCTAACGAATAGTCAGTAAGAGATACAATAACATTACTGCTAAGACGAAAGTTCCCGTACACCAATGGTATGGATGGAAGTTAATAACAACCCGTTCATAAACGGGGGTTGTTGAATACGGATGAAGATACATAACTAAGCTTAACGGTGCGGGGTACGTCAGTTAGCTCTTAAGACATACCGGGCAAAGTTTGCTTGCTGTGGTCAAAAAGTTTAAATAAACCTGCACGACATCAGTGCGGGGATGGTAGAATAACCCCTTTTTGGCGTGGCAGACAGATCCGGCGAGTCATCCACCAAAGAACATCGCTGCCTCTACATCTGTAGAATCACACATTCAGGCCGGGAAAGGCCTCACCGGGACTTGTGTTCTTGATGTATTCGTGAACAATATTCAAAAGTTCCAAAAAATGCTCCAGCACAATCGGGAGATACAAAATTGCTTTAGTGCGGTGGGTTGGATTGCTGCAGTGGCTACGGAAGAGAAACCTTCGAGACAGAAGTCATCTGCTTAATGCCTGTCTTGCTGATAGTAGCCGCATACAGATCTAACCTATTCGGCCCCTGACCGAGGATGCTGTCGAGTTCTGGATTTTATCTCCTTTTACACTACTCGTGACGTCATGGGCGCAGGCTTCCACCAATCATCGGTCGAGCAATAACCAATCAATGCGTAGCTAATAATAACGCAGTCGAATGTTCTAGAACATTCTAGAAGCCTTGCGTATACGTGGTTACGATGTCACGGCAATATTTTGAAGATACTCAAAATGGGTTTTCTGTGGATAACTTAGCCATTTCTTAACCGATTTTGAAATGGTTTACAGATTCGGAAAGTCCGCCGAATTCTGGTCTTGATTAATGCCAGATTCGTGGGAACAACTAATGAGAAAAGGATTACAATGCACCTTCCCTGTACACTAAAAGCGCCATCCTATCTTGGTCATGAAATACGCGCTCTGTTAGAATAGTATTAAGCATGCGCATGCGCGCTATGCACTTTAACGAACATAGTCGTTTTTACAATACGATCTCTCTCATAGGCCCATATATGCCCATAGCTCTACCCAGGGGGCATGTTCAGGGAACGAATCCAGGACGGGCGGCGCGTGCCCGGCTTAGCTGGTACGGCTGGCACCCGACCGGTCGATCCGAACCACACACGCTGATAGGCTACAGATCGCCCGCTGATTGGCTGGGCGTCCTGCCTATGACGTCACGAGTAGTATAAAAGAAGCGCAAAACCAAGAATCGAGACCACACTTCATCGAGAGAGAAAAAGTGGCAAATTGTGTGGCCAGAGCAGTGGCAGACGTGGGCAACTGATTATTGACTGTGGTTCCCTTATAGCAGCAGCAGAGCCTCTCGGATTTCAGTTCTTAGTCTCTGGCCCGTAATCGAACATCCACATCTAAGTTTTTATAAGCCCTCGGACGGCCATACGGGGGGGGGGGGCACCTAATTGAATAGAAGAGTCCCTCACTACTAACACTTCAGAGGAGCCTTCCTGTGTAATTTCTCCAGTATGTAAAATGAGTGGTGAATCTTGGTGGACAACTCGTCAGATCTGCCGAACCATGCTGAAAAGTGGCGATCAAACTTCCGCGCAGCATGTCGTGTGTTAATTAAGTTTTAGGCCGCAGTCTGGTCGGACTCTGCCTGGTATGCCGCAAGAGCTATTGGGTGTACCATGTATGGTGTACCCAGAAATGTACGTGCATTTTATAATTATAACTTTCAACTGTAGCTCTTCATTTTACAGGCAACTTTCAAACTCCGATACAGTATGGAACTTTCTAACATTCTGCTTAAATTATTTGTATAAGCTATTATGACTATATAGTGGACATCTACAACTAGAGGTGGTTTTCTTCACCATCTTTGAGAGTGGGCCGCATTAACAGTTCGCATGCGGAGATTTCCCAGCAACACCAGAATCTTGCCATCTCGCGTTCCTCACCTGTAATGCAGCATGTACAGTGATTTATGAACTTTTTCCGTACCGATGACTAATAGGTACTCATTTGGTTATATCTTTGTATTATTGTATTTATTAATTTCTTTACAGGTACTGATGACTAATAGGTACCGACCGGTCGTCTGAGACCGCATTTTATAATTTATATCTTTAAATGTAAATATTATCCTTATTTTTTTGTGCTTATGACTAACGAGCACTGCAAAGACCTATGACCTGATTTATTATCAATACTGTGATAGTATATATATATATATATATATATATATATATATATATATATATATATATATATATATATATATATATATATATATATATATATATATATATGCCAGCAGCCATCCTAGTTACTTGTTTTGTTTATTTTATATAAAATACTAGGACCTCAGTATGCTAGGCTGTACTATACAGCACCAATAAATCTGCATCACCTTTCCCCAGCATCAATTTTACACTGAGGTCACTGTTCATGTTCTCATTGCGCGAACCTGACATGTGATCGACTAAACCTGGCTATTCTTGCTCGATATGATAAGTTTAAAAGTAATTAGGGACAACCGCTCTTTAGGAGCCATTTGTATAATCCTCTTTTCCGGATGTAATGGATATGTAACAATGCACACCAGCTAGATTGTGTAAAATTGGCCAGTTACCTTAGGGCCTCTTATTATATTGAGTGAGTATCTCTTTCTACACTCCTCCAGCCGCAAGGCTTATTAATTTTCTGGAACTCTCATCGCCACGTTGGCATGATCAGACTTGGGAAACTATTGGAGTTTCCATGCGGTGAAAACCAAAATGTCGATTTCGCATACACCTCCTCTGTATCGTCGGATACCAGTTAGCATAGATAATCCCACCAAAGTAGGAAGCACTGCGAAAAGATATTTATTTTAATAGGCCAGCAGTGCATCTCTGGGCATCCTGAAAGTTAACCCTAACGACAGACAAATGTGAGTCCCCGGAGCCGGATCTTAGATGGTCCGCTCTGACACACCTGGTGACGGATAGGATGCAGATCTCATTCTAGCTATGTACATTGCCTGGGTGCAGTCTTGGAGCCCACCACGCCTTCACGGGAAGGTCACTAGAGGTGGATATCTGCCTCTCACTCTCAGCCATAAACTTTTATGTGCTTTTCAAATTGCTTGTGTAATATTGACTTGTCCTAGTGATGTTGTATATGGTTGCAGTCTGATATGTAACCGGGTCATTATGTTATTCTGAAGCTGTCACTCCGTAACAGGTCCGCTCGCTGCTTTTCTGAGGTAGAAATTCCTGCCACTTGCGGCCAAAGCTTGAATATAAATCTAACAACTAACTGATAGTTTAGGATTTAGCAGAAGGAACGCATAAATAAAAGCGGCAACTACCAATACAGTATCTTGGACTTACATAAGATGACCGTGTTGAATTCTATGGAAATCACCCACCCTATCTTCACGTAATACAGCGTGCATCACATTAATTATAATTTCACTAGGTTGGCTCACACTACACTTAGCATAGGTTTGAACAAGAGAGTAGCCCTTTTTGCCAGCTCTCTTCCTCCGCTTCGTCATTGAAGGCGTTTTCCTGTGACGGAGGCCTGCGTGAGGCACTTTCCTCTTGCAGCAATAATATTTTTGTTAGGGGCATAATGGTTTATAATAAATTACATAAGTGGCCTCGTTAGGACGCTCCCTTGCAGGGATACCTCATGGATATATAAGGATCGGTGAGGTACCTCTGACGAGTCCACGTTAACAACACACCAACTTAGTTCCATGTACTTTATATTTTCTCTCTCGTGCTAACAAACGAGTACCATTGTTTGTATAGTATAATATTTTTAATTATCATGTGTAGGCTCCTAACTTGAGTCATGGACTGTCAATCTCGGGGGTTCAATCTCGGCAGCAATGGTCGCCTGGCCCCAGTGGAACGGTATCGTTCTACCAGCTCTAGAAGTCGGTCTTTGTACTTTTCAGAGATTTGCGATATGGGATCAGTAACCTCAAGAGCCGCAGCTAACCAGCCCTCCCGCACATCCTGTACATGCAGGGCAATGGAGCGGAGCAGCAGGGTGGACCAGCGCATATCCCCGCGAGCTACAGTCGATCTGGATCACTGGTATTGGCATACAGACATAGCTCTTTAAGAGGAACATGTTTAGCCAAGAAATAGTACAGCTAAAAACTCTACCTTGCGTATTACAAATTGCAAAGACGTGTTTCCTTTTTGAATTAACAAAAATGAATAGAATAATTTTAGAAAAAGCATTTATTAGCTCTAGTATTACTTAGCTTGCAACTTAAAGGATAAGGTAGAGGAAACCAGTGACCTGGAATTGTGTCTCAGTTCCACCAACGGCGGATCCCTGGAAACATAGGCAATCTCCTTCACGCACACTCATTGAATATGTCTGAATATGCATGGACCTATCCTCAGGAAATTATGTAAATTGCTTAAATTTGCTAAGAAACCGATCGCACAATAAAATAAATATACCCTGCGAAATAAAAATACACTAGAATAATTATAACTTAGAATTTGAATAAAGTAATGAACGCAACTAATGTTCTAAATTTTTTAATAACTGCATGATCTGTATTTTAAATATATTGTATTCACTACTGCCACCATTATTTACTAAATACCTATCCTCATATGCCCTTGAGGGGACTGATTGTAATGAAAGGAACTTGAACTTGCCTCTCTCCACCCAGGAGCATACATGGGTACCCGTGTAAAAGCTGGGGAAGTCACAGACTGAAACTAGACCAGTACAATTACTGTTCCAGTCTGAGTGCCTTCAACCAACCAGATCTTGGCCTGCTATAGTCAAACTCAATATACAAATATCTCTTCATGCCACCAAGAGTGTCTTGTGAAAGTGTAGCTCCGGCATCACGCTGCTCCATAATTTCTCCTCGGATTCCGATGAGTAGTCGTCAGTCCGACGATGCAGGTTAGCTAGCCTTTGGGATGGCGAGAGGCCTGTGTGGGTCACAGGTGACTACAAAAACAGACCTCTCGGGTCGGTGTAACGTTCACATTCCAGTGAGGCCAGGCGACCATTGCTGCCTGTGGTGAACACCACTGTATCATCACGTCTATTGGTGTAGCCGGTATGTCTCTGCATTATTTAGTACTTAAATTTATAAGTGTGTAGCGCGGCCAGTCGTAAGCCGGCTTCTAACTGAACAAGATGCTGGATTAACAATAATAAACCGTTAACTGCAATATAAATATAGTGACGTATTGGCCATCTGTGTTATGTCCCGCCAAAGATACCTAACCTATCCATATATATATATATATATATATATATATATATATATATATATATATATATATATATATATATATATACCAATTTGTTGGCCCGCGTGAGGCATTGGCCCGCGTGAGGAGTTAGTTTATAGTAAATTAATTAGCCGCACCAGGGACTCCTCCTTTACAGGGATACCTTTCAGATATATATATATATACAGATACCTAACCTATCCATATATATATTGTGGAAGGCCATCAGGGTCACAATTCGGTATTTATTATGCATAATAATTCGAATTATTATGCATAATAATTCGATTTATTATGTGTAATAAATCAACCAATCAGAAAGCTAGCATATCGTTTTTTCTCTATTGATTGGTTGATTTAATACACATAATAATTCGATTTATTATGCGTAATAAATCAACCAATCAGAAGGCTAGAATGTATTTTATTCGTTATTGATTGGTTGATTTAATACACATAATAATTCGAATTATTGTGCATAATAATTCGATTTATTATGCGTAATAAATCAACCAATCAGAATGCTAGAATGGTGTTTATTCGTTATTGAATGGTTGATTTAATATACATAATAATTCGATTTATTATACGTAATAAATCAACCAATCAGAAGGCTACAATGTCTTTTATTCGTTATTGATTGGTTGATTTAATACACATAATAATTCGAATTATTATGCATAATAATTCGATTTATTATGCGTAATAAATCGACCAATCACAAGGCTAGAATGGCTTTTATTCGTTATTGATTGGTTGATTTAATATGTATAATAAATCGACCAATCAACGCAAAGCTCGTGCAGCAGTAGAATTAAACTCTGACAAGGCACGTGATTTCTGTTGCGCTGCCTATGATATTGTATGGTTCGTCAGTTAAGCGTGTATCTGGAAATTTCATTACTAGTAGGACTATCAAAATTGGGTCATGTAAAATGTTAACAACAGTGTCGCTAGGAAAAATTAGGCAGGAGTCAGGACGTACTCTTGGAATAACATCAACGATATGATCGTATTGATCGAAACAAGATAACAAATATCAACTGTTAAAATTGATAAAAGAAACAACCCTAATACAGGACAGTACAGTTTTATATTGCCCCCAGGGTGTCCTTTATAGACAGGTTATAAACTACGTATCGACCTCCACGCCAAGGGAGGATTATAAGGAAGGGGTGGGGGGCCACCAAATTTATCCTAACGACGTAGGTATTTTCCCGAATCTTAAAATATATTTACAATCTTTCGACTACTTATTTGTATAAATCATATGTAACACGATTCCTTTCTGAACATTTGCGCGATTAGTGTGTCAACTAAACGAACAATTATTAACCTCCGGGATATCGTATTGGTAGTAAACAAACTCCCGATAAATAACCTACGTACTACGTCACGCCGCGCGCGGTAATATGCAGGTTTCGCGTGGTGCCAAGGACGTGTCTGGTCTGGTCGGAAAATGGGACATTAGAACTGCTCGCACTTTCACATATTTGCAGTTATTTTTAGGGGCATAGCCTACAGAGACATGTTAAGGCAAGGGCTAACGGAGCTACAGCCCCGGGCCCCGAAAAATAACGGGCTCCACATCAAAAACAATTATTACATTTTACCCATACAATAATGGTCAAGTTCGACTCCTAACCATATAGCTAACTAGAATACCAGTCGAACTTCAAATAGTTAACTAGCTAGTCAACTATAGTCAACCGAGCACCCGACCTCGGTTCAGATGGTCAGTGCGATATTTGCATAAATTTCAAAATGGCTGACACCGATCGCTTGCCATGAAAAAAGTATATAAAAGTGTAAATATTTCACTAAATAACTTAGGGTTGATGAAATTATGCTTTCCCATTGTATGTCAATGTTCCCAAGCCCATATTCCTTCCCACTTTATAGCGTATGGACGCTTTTTGACGGCTTAGCGGACAAAAATAACCCATTTTCGTAGCTCATTAAAACGGACGAAAGAAAGGGTTAATGGAGACTGGCACCCGGCTCCAAATTTTCTGCAATAGTAATTCAATAGGGAACCGGGTACCAACGAACTATAGCCGACTAAGATCAAGTTCGACTGGGCATAGCAACTGCGCATGATCTGTAAACCATGAAACTGACTATGGTTTAGCGAGTCGAACTTAACCATAGATATGGGCTTGTTAAGTGATGACGTATTTCCGGGTTAGGTTCGATTGTTTAACATACAAATCAATGTTTTTGTTTAACAACAAGTGATGACGTCATAAACACGCTCTTATGATGTAATAAAGCAAAATACACGCTTCCTGTACGAACCACGCGCAGTGACGTCATACTTAACACACCCATAGGAAACCTAGCTGTTGAATAATTTGTGACCAATATTTGACTGAAAGGCGTGTTAGCTGGTGCTGCCTTCTCCAGCGTTCAGTCAAATTAGTCTAGATATATTCAACATCATTTTGACGCACGCAGCAGCAGCAGCAGCAGCAGCAGCAGCGTGGACCCGCAGCGGCAGCAGAACCAGCAGCAGCGTGAACCTGTAGCAGCGTGAAGCAGCAGCAGCAGCGTGGACCTGCAGCAGCAGCAGCAGCAGCGTGGACCAGCAGCAGCAGCAGACGGAGGGGAGGGGATGTGGGGTGGGGGGAGGGGCGTGTCGGGGATCGTAGATGTCGTACATTATGAATGTCTGGACATTCACAGATAGCACTTCTGGAGGTAAATGTATATCTTCAGCTGGCTATAAAGCTTATTTTTATTTACAGGTGACTGAGTGCCTGTGTTAAATGAGCCTGCCTGTGTACAATTCGCAAATCTCAGGTGTGGCAACTGCATGCCCCCACACTTGCCCACCTGCATGCTACGACCCAGTTATAATTCCCAAGCGTTTTAAAACAAGGTTGATGGAATTGCAGAAACTGCAGGTTCTGGATTCTTTTGGATTTACCTGGATTTTCCAGATTTTTTGGGACCAGAGACAAAGTTAAAATTTGATCCAATTCTTACCAGCAGTTTCTGAGATATCCACAGACCCAGAATTTGATCCGATCTATATCTGGGTTCTTTTATGCGGATCACGGCCAACGTCTTGAAATCCTATTGCACTGAATATTCCTTCGTTGTGTTAAAATTCGAGCCAAAATCTATCAGTAGTTTTTATACTCCACGACAAATCTCAGGGGAGGATATAGTCGCCGCTTTGTCTATCCGTCCGTCCATCAATCCATCCGTTAGTCGGTATGTTGGTCTGTTGGTCCACCTGTTCGCCCTATACAGTTCGTCTGGGCCTAGTCTCAAGACTTTTACATGTATGATCGTGAAACTTGGGATGTTGATGCATCTTACGGAGATGATGTGCACTGTATGAAAAGTATGTCAATGTGACCTACTTTTCACAGTTCACTGAACTTTACAGAAAATGTTTGTCAGTGCTGTAGTTTCAATAGTTGTTGGTATGCATGAAATAAGATTGTTGTATGGATGCACTATGCAGAAGGGATGTTTCATATGAAAAGTATGTCAATGTGACCTACTTTTCACAGTTCACTGAACATTACAGAAAACGTTTGTCAGTGCTGTAGTTGCAATAGTTTTTGGCATACAGCAAAATAAGCGTGTTGTATGGACACACTATGCAGAAGGTGTGTTTCATATGAAAGGGTTCACTGACCATCACAGAAAATGTTTGTGTGGGCTGTAATTTCAAGAATTTCCGGAACTAAACGTGGTGTATGGATGCATTATACTCTCAAGGTGTATTTACATATGCAATGTTAGTCAGTAGAACCTGCTTTTCAAGTTCACTTAGCACGCTTTTGACCTACATTTCATGGTTCACTGAGCATTATAGACAATTGTTGTCCTGGCCATAGTTTCAAGAGTTTTCCTGCAGGGGAGCATCCATTAGTTTACTGATATGCCTTGTTGAAATACAGCCCGAAATAAGCGTTTGTGACTGACTGACTTACTAACAGACAAACCTAGGCGCATGGCGGTTTATTGTGCTGCTACTCACAGCTAAAACGGAGGGATACTGAAAAAGGACGACATTTACGTTAGATTCCTCCCGCAAGGTGGGTGGGGTCGGTAAAATTGTGGACAGAAAGTCAAAGTTGGCGGAATTCAAACAAATTCGGTATGTTAGTTACCCATTGATCTGCGGACTGTGAGGTGCTGTTTACATTAGGCCCTGCCCACGAGTTGGGGATGGCGTTGGGTAGGGGCAGGAATGGTAGCGGGCCGAAGCATGGGGATTTGCGATGGCGTGCTATCGACTTCACATTCTAGTTGTTATTATTACTCACACAGCCAAAGCAAGGTATGAGTAGTGCGGTTGGTGCCGTCTGCTTATCCGTCAGTCTGGATGTTTATTTATCTGTCTGTTTATCCACACGATATCTTCGGAATTTGAGAAGGAAGAATCACCAAGTTTGGAATATCTATTCATATTGTAGACGGCTAGGCAGAAAACTAGAAAACGTTGTTTGACTCAGAGGGCCCGCAATCACTGAAGATACATTTAGCTATATAGTAGGTAGCAATTCTATTCAAAGCCTTCATATTATTAAAAATGAAAAATATAAAACAAAAAATTAAAAAATCTTGGCCCTATAATCATATAATGCATCCATAACATTGTGTCGTGTTATAATCTGCGTATTATGGCTGGGCATATACCAAGTTCATTAAATAATTTTAAGCGATTGTGTATGATATTGTGCTTACGAGAAAATTTTGAAAATCGTGTTTATGCATTAAAAAGCCCATTTTCACCCAAAGTCTTGGCCTTACGAAGGTGAAGCCTTCAAAAGGCACATCTACCCATCATAAGGAAGCCATGTGCTAAGCTTCATTAAATTATTTTAAACGTTTCGGTATGATATGGTGTTTACGAGGAAATTTACAAAAATTTAGATTTTTAAAAAATAGTAAGCCCATTTTCACCCAAAATATTGAACCTATAAAAGTGAATTTTTCGAAAGGCACACCTCCATATCATAACTCAGCAATGCACAAAGTTTCATTAAATAACCTGAGGCGGTTCTGTATGATATGCTGTTTACGAGATATTGTGGATGGAAAGACGGCAGGATGAACAAACAGGCACACGGACAGACAGACGGACAGACACGGCGATTACTATAGGGCTTTCGCACCTTCCCGTGCGGGGCCGTAATAAGACAATCAAACAAACGGGTTAATATCTAAGCCACATGGTCACAAAATGCATCCCGAAATTTTAGCCATAAATTGCTAACGCAAGTAGTCAGAATCACCAAATTTGACACATCCATCCTTATTATACGTGTCCAGAAGTTATATGGGTTTCAGGACAAGACATTCGATAACTAGGTCACCGGGTCATGAAGTGCATACCGGAATACACATTTTGGCCATAACTCTGGAGGATTGCAAGAAGGCAGGATCACCAGATTTAGCACACATGTTCACATTTGATAGTTTATTATTACTTTCAGTTTGAGGGAAACCGATCAACTATCTAGATCGCCTGATCACGGGGGTCACTAAGTGCAATGTTAAGACAGCACGCATAGGCGTTAATCAGCACTCCCTCGAATGCATTCTAGTTATTAATTTTATTGCCATCGCCCGGTAAGGGGAAGAGGATATTGCGGTCGAGTCTGTCTATCTGTCCGTCTGTCCATCCGTATGTCCATCCATCCACCCACCCGCCCGCCAACCCGGCAGCCAGCCCGCCCGTCTGTCCATCCTTGTGTGCGTGTATACGTGCGTGCGTGCGTGCGTATATGCATGCACACATCTGCCTCTGTCGCGCAGTGTATCTGTGCGCGTGTGCACGTGCTTCGAGTATGTATTAAAAAAAACCACGTATTCAATGCTGCTCGGTGTCCCTAGAATAATAATGAATAACGAATAACGCATAACGAATAATACACCATGAGCCATACGGTATGGAATATCATGGAGCACCTGTCATATGGTAAAGAATAACACGGAAAACTGCCATATGATAAAGAATAACACAACACATCTGCCATATGATATAGAATGACGCATAATAACGCGCCTATGACATGGAATAACACAGAATAGCAGCAATGTGACACGGAATAACACAGAATAACGGTAATATGATAAGGAATAACATGAAATACCGGTCATTTGATAAGAATAACACGGAATAACGAGCCTATAGCATGGATTAACAAGGAATAACGGCCTTTGTTATAGAATAACTGCCATTTGATATGGAATAACATTGGATAATGGTCATATGATATGGAATAACACAGAAGAACTACCACTTGATATGAATAGCATGGACTAGCAAGCCTATTAGATGGAATAACAGGGTATAACAGCAACTTGAACTGGAAAATCATTAAAATACTTGATGTGGAAAACATGGAAAATATCGTGGCTATGATATGGAATAACTGTCATTTGAAATGGAATAACATGGAATAATGAGCCTATGATATGGAATGGCATGGAATATGACCTAACCGCCATTTGAAATTGATAACATAAAATAATCTGCCAAAAATATTGAATAGGGGGTGGGGTGGGGGTGGGGGCAGAGCCGGCCCAAGGGTTTCTGGTGCCATAGGCGAAGGCAAAGGACCACCCTTTAAGCGCGGATCGGGGGGGGGGGGGTTGTCCTCCCCCGGAAAATTTTGAAATCTGAGAGGGCATTTCCTGCATTTCTAGAGCGAAATATGGCTCTTCTCCCAAGTGTGGATTTTCTTATTTGCTTTAAGAACGTGTAGCTTGGGTGGTGAGAGGCACCCAAACTCCCTTTTTGGCGCCCCTCTAAAATCTGGCGCCCTAGGCAGTGTCTAGTTTGCCTATGCATTGAGCCGGCCCTGGAGGCGAATAGCGAGGAATAATTGGCAGTTATTCTTTGTTATTCTATATCATTGTGTCGTTATTCCATGTTATTCATGCCATGTGCGTGTTATTCCGTGTTATTCCATATCATATGGCCATTATTCCATGTTATTCCATTCATAAGCTCGTTATTCCCTGTTATTCTAGACCGTACGCTACCTTAAAGGGTGTAACTTCGCCACCATGAGGTAACTTCGCCAGTAAGTTGACCGAGCCCCAGATCAGCTTTCAAAAGGAGCGTGTTTGGTGCCATTTGACAGCGTGGCTGTCCTGAAACGCCTCCCATGTCAAGACGTTTATGATACAACTACAGACCCCAATGCAAATGTTATTGATCTACTCAAAGAGATGAAAAGATGGCCAACCTCTACATCACCAACCAAACCGAAGCGTGGGGTGGGTGGGGTGGGGGTAAGGGGCGTGGGTGGGTGTATGTGGGGTGGGGTGGGTGGGGATCGCTAGATGAGAACTTAGCAGGACAGCACCGAGATCCTCTCATCAAGCAAGGCTGAAGATCGACCAGGAACATCAGGTCCGAGTAGCTCTAGTAATGTGGGTGGGGAGGTGGAGGCGGATGGCATGTGTGTACAGTGTGATATGTCGTATTCCATTTACACTGGAGACGACTGCTTACAATGTCTCCAATACCTCAATTACTACAGTTGATGTTGTCACAAATGTGACACGTTCTTTGTAAGTAAGAGTTGTCATGGCTGAGCTGAGGACATGCGATGATTAATCTGTGAACTAAATAACTAAACATTCAACTTTGTTCATGCAGCGGTTCATGGCACGTTAAATATACCATCTAAATGAAGCTATAATTAAAGGACATTTTCAGCTGCTTTCAGCAGCAAAATGAATGGATACTTTTTTGTAATTTTGAATTCTGTTGTGTTCTCTGTTTGTCTAAATTCAATAAAAGTGGGGATGATTCAATACCGCATGGTTAAGTTACATAAGACTTAGATGAGTGGCGAAATAACCTCTTATTGGGGTTATTTCGCCACCCAAAGAAAATGACGCCTATCCCAGAACAGACAATTGATTACTTTCAAAATTTTGTTTTCTTATTCACTGGACCCTAAGTGCTCTAAACACCAGCATTCCAGTTAGAAAAAGAAGGTGTAGCGAGTGTGTACATAACAATAGGTCCATGGGCCTTGACGTTCACCTGGACCATTAGCATTTAAACCATTAGCATTTGAATAGACATAATACTTTCAATTCAGCAGTAACAAGACATAAAATACAAAATTGGTAATTCGGAATATTCGATATTTAGTGGAAAATTTAAGATGAAAGCTGACCACACAATTATATTGACCCTTAGGTTCCATCCAGCCAATAAAATTAAATTAAATATGGCCATCAACACCAAAATTTCGATTGGTCCGTGACAGCCATGTTTTATCAAGGATCAAGTTATCTTGAACAAACTTTAATCACCCTTAGTTATAAATGAAGCCTGATCCTGATTTTGGGAAACAAGATGGCCACTGGAACAAGAGGTTAATGAGGAGTAGCGTCTTAAACGATTTCCAACCATTTTTCGGAAAATTCAAGATGGGTGCCGAACAAATTGACCAATCAAAATTCTGTCTACAAGCTCAGAAGCACATGACTCTAGGGTCCTTCCAGCCGAGCTATCGTGAAATCGTTCAAACGGTTAATAAGAAGTAGAATTTTAACTGATTTTCAGAAAATCCAACATGGCCGCCAGAAAAATCGGCCAATCAAAATGCTGTATACAAGTTTTGAAAACTACCAGCCTAGTATTCTTCCAGGCAAGTCTGGTTGAAATTGGCCAAGCATTTAATGAGTAGCATTTTAAATGATTTACCGGCATTTTTCGAAAAATTCAAGATGGCTGCCAAAAAATTGCTCAATCAAAAAATTCCATACGCAACACGCCTTCAGAGTCGGCATATAATGTATCCATAGACCACGTTTAGTTCATGTATAGGCCAAGCAAAAACTCTGGAACTACATCTTGGACAAAAATTATCTGTAATGTCCAGTGAACCACGAAAAGTAGGCCTAGCCCATGCTTACCTACTTTTCAAACACAACACACCTTGAGCATATAATGCATCCATACACCAAGTTGACTTCCTGAACTACTGTAAAACAAAGCCTCTTGAAGCTACAGCCTGGCCCACAATTATCTGTAATGTTCACTGAACCCTGAAAAGTAGGTTAGGCTGTCTGGCTGAATTACTTTTCATACACAACACACCCTCATCCTATAATGGATCCATATACCAAGTTTAGTTCCTGTACTACTGTATATCAAAACCTCTTGGAAGTACTGCTTGAACAAAACTTTCTATAATGTTCAGAGTTGCCACCCCTGAGATTGCGAAATGCACTTTTTAAAATACATTTAACAGGCAGTCATAATAATAAGATAGCTTTAGGTCTATAGCCAGCTGAAGATACACATTTACCTCCAGAAATGCAGGAAATGCTATCTGAGAGCATCTAGACATTCAAAATCTATCGGGCGGCGGGGATCTCCGGACCCATCACACCCCAACGGCTTTCTGACCTCTTGCATACACCCCCACCCCCCACCCACCCCCACCCCATCCCCCCCACACACACATACGCGCGCGCAAATTGTGTGTTCTTCTGAAGGCTAAAAAATATACAATTGTGGTTTTATTGTTTTAATTTGTATTCTGTTCGTTCATTTCCTAACGAATTCATATGATTGTTTGTGTAAAAGAAATGCACTTGTTGCAAAACAGATGTTTAGGAAAGTTTCATATGAAGAAAAACCTACAGAGCCACCATACAGTTGTTTCCAAATAAATGACCGCACTTCAACCTGTCAAGATATTTTGCCTCAATGATGTTCACCTGCAAAACCTCATTTAAAAAACAATTGCCTATATTAGTCTTTCAAACAGCATAAGCTATGTCAATTACGTCAGCAGCCCCGTATTGACAAAGGACAACATAACGTCTTTGATGTAAATATCAAGCAATTCTTCTGTTTACTAAAGAAAATCCTAGGCTCTAACTATTATATCTCATTTGATCTATTAACCAATCTACTGTTTGGCTGACTGGCCGGGCTGACCGACCGACAGACCGAAAGATCGACTGACCGGCCGACCGAACGAACGACCGAAGGAACGACAGACCATCATGCCTCCACCCATATGTCGCAAAGCAGGATGTGGTAAGTGCCATTGATTGATTGATTGATTGATTGATTGATTGATTGATTGATTGTCACACTATAAGATTTTGGATTATCCAGATGTTTTCAACTTTCCCGGATTTCTTCAGATCACGCCAAAAATGTATGTTCTACCCATTTTCTTGTGTTAAGATATGAGCAAATTAAGATCAGTAGTTTATCGAGATATGCATGTCTCCAAAATTTGATCTGATGCGTCTTCGGTTTCTTTTGTCTGGATTACGGCCAATGTTTAGGAATCTTCTTGCACGGCAAGTTCCCTCCTTCTTTTAGAATTTGAGGCAAATCAGATCAGTAGTTTTTTTAGATGCAAGTGCTGCCGGAGACGCGCACACGCACGCGTACCTGTTCGCAATGTCCTCTTAACCTTACGGGGCGAGGGTAATACAAAGCGACACGGCCGCCACAACATGTAAAAAAAATCATCGTCATCATCATCTGACCGTCATCTCCTCCACAACCACCACAACCACCACAGCTACCATAACCACCGCGATCACCACCACCACCACCACCACCACCAACAACAACAAAAAAAACAACCGTATCCATCACAACCACCATCATCTGCACAATCACTACCACCAACCCCACCACCACCACCAGCACCACCACCACGAACAGCAGCAGCACCGCTGCCACCGCCGCCACCACCACCACCACCAACAACAACAACACGATCACCACCACCACCACCGCCGCCGACAACAACAACAACAGCATCATTGCCACCGCCGCCACAACCACATCCATCACAACGACCACCACAACCACCACCTACACAATCACCAACAGCAATACCACACCACCACTACAACCACCACCACCACCACCAACAACAACAACAACAACACCAGCAGCAGCAGCAGCAGCACCACCACCACCACCAGCAACATCAACAACAACACTGCTACCGCCGCCGCCACCACAACCAACAGCAGCAGCAACGGCAGCTATCATATTGATAACGCGAATTCATAAAAAAAATTGTATCATACACGTTTCTAGACGAGCATAATTTTCAAACCCCTGTATTTCTGCGGTAAATAACAGGATCGCTGTTATCATGGTGTTAAATAATACAGCTTGTATGTCGATTGGTGTCGTGTTCTCTCGTTTTTTAACAACCCGTAGGCCTATATAACTCTAGCGCCTTGTTTTGCGTTTCTTGCTTTGCAATGGCGTCTACAAACTACACACTTGCGAGTGCCTGGTGATCTAGCAGGAGGGATCTCAACAATGCAAACGTGAGAATATCTGGACTGTACACTATAAAAAAAAGTCCAGTCCAGTTGTGAGACGTGGTGGTTGTAAGCCAGTCCGGTGAAAGAGGATTTGTGTCCTCTGGATGCTAGTCTGGGTGGTAGAGCACTCGCTTCCCAAAACGCTAGGCGAAAGGTGCCATATAATGGGTAAGCTGGTACCCGACTCCAATTGCTCGGGGCGCACCGCTGCAACAGCCGCCAGGCGGCGTTGGTGCGTTGTGAGGCATCCTCTCTAATGCGGTCATGTTTGCCATTACGCGAGTTTGTACTTTTGTTATTCGTATCTTGTCTATTTAAGTAGTTATAGTTCGTATAAACGCTGATTGTAGTTGCTTTGCTTAATGCCGTATCATTATTGGCAATATATATTTAACAATGACTTTAATAGTGTCCAAACTCGACATTTTCAAACGTCGTTCTACGTTTCCGTGATTTAAGGCATCACCTTCGGACCGAGACATAAATGTCGCCGCTGTCAAGTAATCACTAATCAGACATCGGTGCGTTATTTAATCCACTTGTAAATGATGCGATAGTGTAAATTGACCAGCAGGAGCATCTCCATGATTGGGGGGTGGGGGGACACAAATTTGACGGTGTATCCATCTCTACCCGTATTAGCGCTGGGGAGGGAGGCTATGGTAGGCCTATATGCTAGGCAAAGATAAAAAAAACACCTGTTTGAGTTAATTGTATCACAGCAGGTTGTAGTGCCCATACATGTATGCATAGACCACGTTATGTATAACTTTTTATAAGGCCTACCAAATATATACAATCCAATCCATTACATGCATGCTTTGCTAGAAGTGTATTAAATGTGTTACAATTTCTGAACTGAGCTATTGAGGGTGAAAGTCCATGGGGAGAATTTAGTAGTGGTAACTTTCATTAATCAAGCAAGAAAGGTCGTTGTGGCCTATTAAATACAACAATAGTTTCTACTCCCCCCCCCTCCCCCCCCCCCCCCCAGACACCCACACCAGCCCTGTGTATGACCAATCTTATTCTCATGGTGGCACATCATGTATTGCAGTAGCAACCATTTACGTCATAGTAGCGATTAGCTATCTATCTAGCCTATACATAGCCTCACTTCCCTATTGCTTACTTCCCTATTGCTTGCTGGTAGAGATGGATACTCTCTATCTTTCTATCTATCCACCTTCCTGTCTGTCTGCCTGATTGCCTACGTGCTTGCATGCCTTTCAACAGTTTACTGGTCAGGGCAAAAACCAGCCTCTGGAGTGGTCTTGAGAAATGCTCACTTGCAGGACAAGCGAACAGAACCTTTGGAAATGTACCACTGGAATGCCTTGCTTGATAACCGAAACAGTCATTTCAATGGCACATTTTCAAAAATACGCTTCTCTTGGCCCGAAAATGGGCATTCAATAAGCAAATGTTTTGATATTAAGGTCTTGACTAAATTTAGCCATTAAAGGGTTAAATAGATGCATCCTATGATCAACATACAATTATATTTAACCTTATAACATACAGAGCTGAAACATTGGAATAATGAATATAGGCCTATACTCTTTATTTATATAATGAAATGCCAGTATCCCCAAGTTTTTAAAACCAATAGGATTTCTTAAATTTGTTCACACTTTCTGGATTTCTTTTTATCATGCCCGGCCAACATTGGCGACGTCTAGTATAAGATCACACTCTTTGTTGTGGTAAAATTTTAGAAAATCAGACAAGCAGTTTCTGAGATATGGCTCATAGATCCATAATTGATTAAATATCATCATTCACAAGTCTCAATTGATTAAATATCATTATTCACAAGACTCAATTGATTAAATATCATTATTCACACGACTCAATTGATTAAATATCATCATTCATAAGTCTCAATAGATTAAATATCATTCACAAGTCATACCTGAGCAAATATTATCATTCATATGTGACAATTTGGAAAATTTCATCACTTCTAGCTCACAGTTGTGAAAATTTCATCACTTATAAATCACACCTGAGCAAATTTCATCACTAATATGTCACAATTAAGTCAATTTCATCACTCATAAGTCACAATTGAGCAACTATTATCATTCAAAAGTTATAATTGAGCAAATATTATCATTCACAAGACATAACTGAGCAGATATTATCATTCACAAGTCATAACTGAGCAAATATTATTATTCATAAGTCACAATTGGGAAAATTTCATCAGTTCTAGCTCACAGTTGAGAAAAGTTCATCATTCATAAATCACACCTGAGCAAATTTCATCACTAATATGTCACAATTAAGTCAATTTCATCACTCATAAGTCACAATTGAGCTACTATTATCATTCACAAGTTATAATTGAGCAAATATTATCATTCACAAGACATAACTGAGCAGATATTATCATTCACAAGTCATAACTGAGCAAATATTATTATTCATAAGTCATAATTGGGAAAATTTCATCAGTTCTAGCTCACAGTTGAGAAAAGTTCATCATTCATAAATCACAACTGAACAAATTTCATCACTAATATGTCACAATTAAGCAAATTTCATCACTCATAAGGCAGAACTAAGCAAATATTATCACTCATAAGTCACAATTAAGCAAATATCATCATTCATAAGTCACAACTGAGCAAATACTATCATTCACAGGCCACAACTGAGCAAATATTATCATTCACAAGTCATAACTGAGCAAATATTATTAAAAGTCACAATTGGGCAAATTTCATCATTTCTAGCTCACAGTTGAGAAAATTTCATCTCTAATATGTCACAATTAAGTAAATTTCATCACTCATAAGTCTTAATTGAGCAAATACATGTATTATCATTCACAAGTCATAATTGAGCAAATATTATCATTCACAAGTCTTAACTGCGCATAAAATGGTCATAATTATCAAAGCCTGTATTAAATTTGATTGCATCAAGATTGTCGTGAAATCTCTCTATCGAATACAAACTCTGTCAGAGAGAAGGTCATACTTGACAGCTAATCACACAGGAAGTGATTGTCATTGATAGATGAAGTACTTTCACCTTCCTCCATTGTCTCCCTGAGGACTTCATTTCCAATATCTAGACTGGCACCCATCACATCCGTAACTAGTTTCCTATTTCTTTGTGTACTTTCTTGTCTTCCCTTGGCATATGGTGTAGATGGAGTGTCAAAGTTGAACAAATTTGAAACAGTACCTTACAGGTGCTTACAGGAGGTACCTGTAAAATAATTAGAAAACAGATCAGACACATTATTAGCTGAACTGTCCAGAAGGGGTGGGGCGGGCTGAGCTTATGCGGTGGTCACTTTCCATCTGTCAACTTTTTCTTTTAACCCTTTAACATATTGTGGATATGGGATTGTCTAGTGGGAGTCATGACCCGATGGACATCTTATATTTATAAGTAAGACCTTAGTAGAAATTAGCATCGTTTGAAAATACCAGTAAGGCTAGGGAAAGGATAACATCATATCGTTGTAGTAGTGGGTGCACGGAGTGACTGAAGCGAACTGGTAGGGAGACTGGTATACGGTTGAGGCTAAAAATATAATGAATAGGAAAAGAGTAGACGGTGCTGGTTTGATGGGATCTGTCGGTAAATGAATAAGGTAAGGATGAAAGTGGTTGCCATGGAATCGGCAATCAATTGGTAGTATTCAACAGTAGGTAGGAACGATAGTTTACAAAATAAAGAGCAAGTAAAACGTGATGGGAATCGATGAGAAGCGTTAAGTATAATATGAGAGTAACAACGGACTAACTGACCCGGGGGTCGCGATAGAAGCACAACAACACCAGCTGGTGATGAGCTCATATAGCTCCAGTGCTATTAACCTTCCTAAATGACAGGCATAGGCCTAAAAGCAAGGGAGAGGACATGGACGGATGAGAGTCAATAACATAACATCCTGTTAGGAACACAATTGTATATCAACAATGAGTCGATCATTCATAGCGGGCTAATTATCAGAAATGGATAATTGTTGATAGTAGCTGACAGATCGCATCAAAAGCGGAACCGGTAGTAACCAGTTGGACCAAGTTAGATGGTATAGTGTAGGAGGAGGATGTCATAATCAGAGGGAGATAAGATGGGATGCGAAACCATTCTTACTGGTGTAGGGTGACGTCATAATCAGAGGGAGATAAGATGAGACGCGAAACTATTATGTAAGTGGCTATTATTAGACGTTACCGAATGATGGTAGAAGAGTAGCCAGGAGAGTATAAGAGGAGGAGTTTGAGTGTGAATCGGGAGTCGTGAATAGGATCTGATCATAACGAGAGTAGCTAAAAGCTCTGTGCGAATTTATAAGTGTAGGTCGGTAAATTGGTATAGAGTAGGATTGTTGGTTGAAAATAAGATAGTTAAATAATCAAGTATATTTCTTTGATATAAAATAGATTATTATTTTATGCCAGTAAAAGGCATTTATTCTTATGTACAGTTAGTGTAAAATTAAAGTCATCACCTTGACTATTCAAGGCACTAGTTTGTTATACTTATTCTGGATATTACGGAAGATCACCGTAACGAAACTGCAACTTCTGAGATTCAGTCAGATCAGGCCCGGATATTAAATACAAATATTGTACAATACATCTACGTACGAGGCGAGCCAATATCCATCTTTTGCGCTTTGAGTAAAGTAGTTGTCGCAGCAACTATTCATACAAGCTTTACTCAAAACGTAAGAGACTGACTAGTCGATTAGTATAGTGAATCTTAGCTGTGCATCTTGAAGTTAGATAAGGCATCAAAAATCTTCAATATGTAATGCCCATGTCTCAATTTCTAGACATATATACATGAAAGCTCTTGAATAACTTCAAACTAATAAGGCATAGGAAGCAACAATAACTCACAGTCAAGTTGGTCTCAAAATATTGAACAGGGCATTGCATACATCATATATAAAACATCTTGTTTTCTGGCATATAGAGGTTAATGTGTTAAAAGACTACTACTCATTATCTGGTTGGCCAAATTTAATTTTTTAAAACAAGACAACAGTAAGGTAAGTTTATGATAATTTTGGAACTAATTTGCTTGGATCCTACTGGCCAACAATGGATCATCTCAATAGGGCTAGAAATAACCACTGATTCTGCGATCTGAAGGCCTTTTTCACATACAGATCACTGCTTTAATGCTATAATGGCTAAATTTGATAAAAATGTAAATATTTGCTTAATTAAATGTTCATTTGCAGGTGAAGAGAAGACTATTTTTGAAAATTTACAACTGGAATGACTGGCATGCGAGCAAGTCATTCGTGTGATAAATTTACAAAAATTACTTTTCTATTGTGCTGCAAATAACCATTCCTCAATACCACTGCAGAGGTTGATTTTGCAGTTCTGTTGAGAAATGTCCATTTGCCAGTCAAGAGAAGACTATTTTAGAAAACTTAGCCAGTCATTCCAGTAGAAATTTTTTTTAAAGAGTCTCTTAACCCGCAAATGGACATTGACTATGCAAGCATTCTTATTTGCTTAATCAAGTGATCTTGAAAAATGTTTATTTGAAAATGGATGACATCAGTGATAACAAACCAAATTGGTGACATACTTTCAAACCTGCATTGAGAGACCTCCCATGGGAGAATTAAAAGGTGGTCTCTTAAGGCAGATGGTCTCTTAATAGAGATTCAAATACATTGCTTAAATGGATTTAGAAATTAATCTGTGTAAGTCTTGACAATGAAAAATTGGGGTAACTCCTATGATGTATACATTATGCTGTACCTGTGATTAATGTCTGATGTTAAATGTTATAATATATGTAACGGTCCACCTGCAGCGAGCCATTCCCTTGAAAATTTTCTAAAACAATTTTCTTTGTAGGCCTACCCTACTGGATATTTTCTATGAGAAAATATACACCTGTGCAAAAGTTAAGCACCACCCTATTTTTACGCACATGCGAGGGTATATTCATGTGCTATGAAGAAAGCAATAGCATAAACATTTATGTACCCATCCATCCTACTGCAAGAGGTAATAATGCAACTAGAGGAATGCTGATTATGATGGTGGGGAAACACTGTATGTTTTTGTTTGAACTTGAAAACGAGGCCTGAATATGGTTACGTTGACACAACTGACAACTATTGCCCTACAGTTGACACACGTGGCTAGATTGTCATTAATGGTGTCTGAAAACGAAGTTTAACATCTGTGCACGAGTTTGAGACTGTCATTATTAATACCGGGTATATCCACCTTGTGCCTGGATGACGGCCTGGACACGACGTCTCATGCTGGTCACCAACCGACTGATACGCCATTGTGGTATTCGTTGCCATTCAAGATGGAGTGTGTCTGTTAATTCCTGTAGGTTCTGCACAGGAGGATCCCTCCTTCTCACCATGTTTCCCAGAATGTCCCAGATATGCTCAATAGGGTTCATGTCAGGGCTCCTTGCTGGCCATGGTAGGGTTTCGATGGCATTCTGGCGGAGGTATTCATGCACAGCTCTAGCACGATGTGGTCGGGCGTTGTCATCCATGAATATAGGGTGGGTTCCAGGTGCATGATTTACAAAATGAGGGACCACAACTCTATCCAGTATGGAATCTTGATATCTTTGTCCATTTAGTGTTCCAGGTACAGTCAACAGATCCATCTTACAATCAAATGAGATGCATAAATAATCAAGTATATTTCTTTGATATAAAATAGATTATTATTTTATGCCAGTAAAAGGCATTTATTCTTATGTACAGTTAGTGTAAAATTAAAGTCATCACCTTGACTATTCAAGGCACTAGTTTGTTATACTTATTCTGGATATTACGGAAGATCACCGTAACGAAACTGCAACTTCTGAGATTCAGTCAGATCAGGCCCGGATATTAAATACAAATATTGTACAATACATCTACGTACGAGGCGAGCCAATATCCATCTTTTGCGCTTTGAGTAAAGTAGTTGTCGCAGCAACTATTCATACAAGCTTTACTCAAAACGTAAGAGACTGACTAGTCGATTAGTATAGTGAATCTTAGCTGTGCATCTTGAAGTTAGATAAGGCATCAAAAATCTTCAGTGGCTTCAACTGCCAGGATCCAGAATAAACAGTGAGTACTTAAAGAATATATGGCCCAAGAACAAGCGAGGCGACCAACGACGATAGTGGTTAAAGACCTGGCGGACAGGGTGGCCGATTACTTGACAAAGGCGCAACAGTCGGAGGGGTGCAAGGTAGTCCAATATCGGGAATACGGGACGGAGGCGGTTTGTAAAATAACTACTGAAATACGCTGTCCAGAGCATCCGAGGGTAGCGAAAGTAATAATAGGCATCCATTATCAGTAAACAGAATGGCAAGACCGGACCCGAAGTTACCCCCAATGGGACCCCCACTAGACAGACCAGCCCCGATAGAACTGAGGGCAGAAACAGTGGCGGCTATGAGGGAGATGGGGACGGCCATGGCGGGAGAGATAGTAAACAGCAGTGAAAGGCGGGAGACAGCTAGGGTATACCGGAGGGAGATACGAGATAACATTTACCGTATACAACCTTGTGATGGTGTGGTGCCGGAGGAGGTACGCACCTTCCTAGATGAAACCCGGAGGGCGTGTGTAGCCCATGAGGGGAGGTTGGATGGGATACCAGCTTACGTAGTGACGCGGGCAGCTAGAGGGCAGCTGTCGAGAGCGGTCGATAGCTTTATGGTAGGGCAGAGAAGAGAAGACATAACGTATGCTGAGTTAGCGACGTACATAACTAACAACTTCGTGTCAACAGATGAGCCCGAGAGGATAAAGTATGACCTCGAGAACACTAAGCAGAGGCGCAACGAGACAGTAATCACCTTTAACCGGCGATACAAAGAAGAAAGTAGTAGAGCATACCCGGTCGAGAACGCCGACAATAGACGTACCATTTTAGGTATATATCTGAGAGCGTTAAGTGACCGCGGGATGAGCAAGCGCATAGTCAGAAAGCGGGCAACCACCTTGGCCCGAGCCATAGAGATCTCCGAAGAAGAAGAGACCTGTAATGATTTGCTAAGAGCAATGCAGATCGGCGGTAGACAGGAAGAGGAGATGGAGGTGAACATGTTAGAAGAGGCTGAGGAGCGCGAAATATGGAGTGTTGTTAAGAAGCTAAAACAACAAATAGCTGCGCAATCCAAAATGATCGAACAGCTGTGTGGGCTGGTGAAGGACCTGCAGACGAACGCAGGGCCGAAACCGAGCGAGCCAAGGGGGGCAGTCATGGAGAAAGAGGTTCCACAACCACCGAGAAGACAGGCAGTCGTAAAAAGAACCGCACAACCGAGTGATGTAAGTCATATTACATGCTACAATTGCGGGCGAACGGGGCATTACAAGAGTGATTGTAAGCAGCAGGCACAACCACCCCGTAACACGACACGTAAGGTGGTAACACGACAGCGACCCCAAAGGCCACCCATGACATGCTTTCGATGTGGGAAAGAAGGCCACATGGCCCGAGATTGTGGGGACCGTATGTTTGGCAGTACTCCATCGATAGGACAATGTTTCATTTGTGGTCAGGCCGGCCACTGGGCGCGAGAGTGTCCAAGAAAGGGACCGGGCGCATGACAACAAATGTTCGGACGACCTAACGGACCACCACGGAAAATAATGCGCCGAGCGGAAAAACGTCCTGCAGAAGAAGACTGGGACATTGACGAAGTAGATCGTGAGCGACATATCACTCCGCGAGAATGTTCGCGGAACGTGAGACGAGACTTCGATAACAGGCGACAGCAGGACAGTGAATACGAAGACAGAGATGGTTTCGTTTTAACGGGTCCTGGGACTGACGCGTACGGTCGCTACGGTGGACGCGACGCATCACCAAGGCGAGATTCATATGCGGAAGCTGTGAGCGGGAGAAGGAGCCCGTTAAACTAAGACGGAGAAAACCGTTGGTGCAAGCACCGACCGAGCGGTTTTTAATCCGTCTAGAAGTAGATTCGAACGGTCTAACGGATCAGGGTGAGTACTTGCATGCCTTAGTGGATACTGGTGCTAGCACATCCTTGATTCGTAAAGATGTATGGCGTAGCATGCTGAATGCTAGGCCATTGAAAAGAGCAAAGACGCTCTTAGCTGTTAATGGTTCTCCCATAGAATTGTTGGGAGAAACTCAAGTAAAATTCAAGAACGCCCGGCCTATTCCTAGTACAATAGTAGCACGATTGAGGCATGAATGTTTGCTTGGAGCGGATGCTTTGCACTTGGGAAATGCAAAGATAGATTATCAGGCCAAAGTAGTAGTATGGTTTGGCCAGGTATATCCATTTAGGTATCCTTATAGAGAACAGACGAATTATGTCTATGAGAGTTGTAAGGAAACGACCGGATATAAAGATATCGATAAAGTCTTGGGGGACTTTGCGGATGTCTTTGATATGGCTCGTCCAAAGACACTTGGATTAGTTCCCAAAGTGAAGTGTACGGTACTAACAGGAGATGCTTATCCTATAAGGCAGAAAGCCTACCGTTTACCGCTGGCCAAGCAGTATATAGTCAAAAACCAAGTGGCTGAGATGCTGGCAGCGGGCGTCATAAGACCTTCGTCATCACCCTGGGCGTCACCCATTACATTGGTTCCTAAGAAGGACGGTGACACTAGGTTTTGCATAGACTACAGAAAATTGAATTCCGTATGTCGTAAGGATAGTTATCCTTTGCCGAATATCTCGGATATTTTTGATTCTATGGGGGGCGCAACGATATTTTCTACTATGGACTTGAAGTCTGGCTATTGGCAGATACCAATGGACAGCCAAGACATAGAGAAGACAGCGTTCGTCTGTAGTGAAGGTCTCTTCGAATGGATTCGTATGCCGTTCGGTTTTGCGAACTCAGGTGCCGTATTTCAGAGGGCAATGAATGATATTTTTCGAGAATTCGTGGGAAAATATCTGCATGTTTTCGTCGACGATATAGTCGTATATTCACGAAATCCGACGGAACATGCACAGCACTTGCGTAAGGTCATGCGTAGGATAAGAGAGTATAATCTTCAGGTTAAGAAAAAGAAGTGCGATTTTGCTAAACCATCAGTTGATTTGTTAGGGTATCGCATTTCAGCACAAGGAGTAGCTCCTCAGGCTAAAAAGGTCAAAGTCATTAGGGAAATGTCACCCCCACGCGATGTGGGCGAAGTAAGAAGTTTCCTTGGGGCTACAGGTTATTACCGCTCCTGTGTGCAGGGCTACGCCGAAATTGCTAAGCCTTTAATAGAATTAACGAAGAAGTATAAACGTTTTGAATGGGGGCCGGATGAACAGCAAGCGTTTAAGAAATTGCAGAACCTGCTGTGTAGTGAGACGGTTCTCACATATCCAAATTTAAATGCCCCGTATAAATTGTATACCGATGCGTCTAGCTATGCGATAGGTGCAATATTGGTACAGGTAGACGATAATGGTGTAGAACGAGTAATCCAGTATGTGAGCTCTACTCTGAAAGACAGTCAGTTGAATTGGCCTGTAATAGAAAAGGAAGCGTACGCAGTGATCTATGCGTTGAAGAAGCTTCGACCATATCTATTTGGCGCGCAGTTTACCGTGTATACTGACCACAAACCCCTAAAGAGTTTGTTTGTGGGAGAAGTTAAGAACACGAAGGTGCAGCGCTGGGCCGTACTGATTGCAGAATACGGGTGTAAGATAGAGTACATCCAAGGCTCGAAGAACATTCGAGCGGACATGTTGTCCAGGTTACGTCGTCCAGTGGAGGTCGCCACCTTAGATACTGGCGATTTTGTTATACCAGATGTGGATGAGGGTGCGTTACCGCATGTCCCTCTAGAGACATTCGATATTCCCTACGACGATTTGTGTAGAGAACAAACCAAAGAATACACGGAGCTGTTCAAGAACACTCCGGAGGAATACATGGTTAAGAATGGTATTCTGTATTCTTTAGTTACGCCCTCAGCGTTGGACGCTGAGTACCCCAGAATTGTCTTACCTACCCTGTTCCGTGAGAAGGTGCTCCGGATGGCTCATAAACGAGCTGGTCACCAAGGTCTGCAGAAGACTATCGGTATGGTAAGGGATTCGTTTGTGTGGACATCTTTAAGGAAAGATGTGGTACGTATGCTGGAGAGGTGTACGACGTGCCAGGTCAATCGACCTGTCACTACTCGACCAAGGTACAGTGAGATGCCCATGGCCAATTATCCGAGTCAGATAATAGACATGGATTTGATCGGTCCACTGTTAGAATCGAGTAAGGGTAATATGTATATCATGACGATCGTTGATCACTGTTCTGCGTGGGCAGAAGCATATCCGATTCCCGCTAAGACGTCTCAGAACGTTGAAGACAAGTTCTTCAATGAGTACGTCGCGCGTCATGGTGTCCCTGAGATAGTGATAACTGATCAGGGAAAAGAATTTTGTTCTAAATCCCTGGAAGAACGATTTAAGGAACACGGTATAGATCATAGGCGATCGAGTCCATACCATCCCCAGACAAATGGACGTACCGAGAGGTTCAATCGAACTCTTAAGGAGTTAATCCAGAAAGGGGTGAATAATGCGTCTCGTACATGGGAAGACGAGTTGGGTGCCGCCTTGGCAGCATACCGCAGTACTCGTCATTCCACGACCGGATATACGCCATTCTATCTGACGTATGGTCGACGAGCAAGACTTCCGTTGGCGATCCCTGTAGATGCTTCGCAGGATCTTAGTGAGAGACTGACATGTCTCAATAATGCCTTGCTACGTGCTCGTAGTGAAACGGCGAAGTCTCGCGAGATTCACCGAGAACAAATTGACAAGCGTGCAAACGCTGGTGTATTTCAGGTGGGGGATTCGGTGGTGGTAAAAGCTGAGGAGAGGATGAAATTGACCTCTCGCAGTGACCCCGAATATGAGATCTTTAAGATCAACGGGCCAGTGGCTCATGTCCGGCATCAGAGATCTGGGAAGATGCGTGTACTTAATATAGCCAAGTTACGCGTAGTCGACTCCGAGATGTGCTGGGACAAGGTACGGCCACGCCCTGTTCGTAACCCCACGAAAGGTACGAAGGGTAGCCATCATCCGAGGGTGATGCAGAGACCTGAGTCTGAAACCTTGCCGGTAGCTGGCAAGAATGCTACCCCTAGTGGGATGAATCGTAGGAAGCGTACCGCTTCTAACGATGAACCAAGGGTGAGCAAGGTGGGTAAGAGGGTTGGTAATAACATCGGTCAACCCGGTACGAGTATGAATCGAAACCGTGAGTCACCAACCGAAACTCACGTGATGCCTCCTGATGCGATGATGGACACATCGGAGGAGGTACCCGCAAGAGTGCCGGAGCCAATGGAAACGCTGCCAGCACATCCATACTTTCTGCGCAAGCGCAGTCATATGCCTGATGTCGAAAATAACACCAAGCGACTCAGGATCGGTGCTTTTGGGCGTGCTCTATACGATGAATTCATCGATCGTATAGATGCAGTCATACTGCGACATAGCCGCAGATAATTATCATTCTAACTTGTACTCCGTAACAGTAAACATCGTACTAGTGTAGCATTGCATATGTAGTCAAGAATTTAAATTTTAGTATCAGATAGATTTCCGTGGAGGTTATATACTAGATTGTTAGTGAGTAACCATGTCAGTGTCAGATTTATCCGCTGAGGCCGCCCTAGCTGCGCGTGCTATGGTGACCAATATTGCTAGTATGTGTAACGAGGATGGGGATAAGATGCGTACGTTACTTATGGGGAGCATGCGGGTTGCTCTTAGAGATAACAAAATTAATGCCGGAAGAGTTGTACTTATGGCCGAAATCAGCAAGTGTTTGGTATCTGAATATGGGATAGAGATAGTGCATTGGGTTCGAGTGCTGTTGTTGAGAAGCTTTATTAATCGATGTATTTCTCACCAGGATCGGGTCGTGTGTGACCTGGTCAGAATGTCCTGGTGGTAAACCTAGAGTGTGTCAGGGTCAGCTAAGGTCCGACAAGACCCACGTGCCCTGCATAGTGAGCATATTAACGAACACCACCGATAGAAATTGTAATATTCAATTGTCTGAATCCAACGTAACTGCAAGTAGATTATTTGCCAATAGGAAAATCGGTGTGGTTTTGCAAACCTTCGGTGAGACTATGGAAATTCATTGTGACGGAAAACTGACGGACAGATGTGAAGTAGGTAATGGTGTGTATGCGTTGATGTCTGGAAAATGTGGGTATAGCGGGAAGGGTTGGCAATTCGAGCCGGTAGCGTCTTATAGTCGGACGTACACTCGAGTTAGCCTGGCCATTGAAATGCCCCATTTGGATGTGACCGGCGTTCTAGACAAGTCCATGATAGTAGAGCATTTGAAAATGCAACCATGGGATCATTTACAGAAGTCTAAGTATGTGCCGCTAGCACCATTGTCCGCGATTGACCCAGTGATGGTCAATGGCATTGGGGTACGATCCTTTGTATCCTACTCAGCAGGTTCTTTCATAACTGTGCTCGTAATTATAATTGTGCTATACAAATGTGGATTACTTTCGCGCATGTGGAATTGGATAAAATGCAAGCCACATGCGGCCCATAGTAGTGATAAACACACCGCCATTCATATTACTGCACCAGCAGTTCAGGCCCCGCGACCCCGGAAAACTGCAGTGATGCCGGAGTCGCTGGGGTTGGCAACCGGGTCGTCGCCTAATGGTATTCCGAGGACTGAGATCGACCCGACGGCTGCCGACTGGGTGAACATAGAACTGTACGACGACGTGGTGGATCCTGACGAGGAAGTGGCTCGATTGGACATATCCAGGTGACGTTGTGGTACAAACTTTATATGCTGCGTGTGGAACATGGAATGGTGATGTATATATCCATATTTGAACTTTATATGAACTTTGCGTAGGAATTATTATATGACATGTAATGGTATTTGCAATGTAGGATTAGGTTTTGAACTCAATATGTATTCATTTATTTTAAATTGTGTTTATTATTCGCTTGTATTGTTAGTGTACGCGTGTGGCGGGTTACGTCCACGGTTTAATGATGATATTAATGTGTTTCCGGGGACGAGATACTGTTATCCGGACAAGTATGTATGTATAATCGTGCCTGGAGTCGAGGGTCTGGCATGATACCTCTTTCCGGGTGTAATCCGATTTCATAGTTAAATTGCTTTATGTATAGGCGATCGTATTGATAATTACAAATTGCTTTATGTATAGGCGATCATATTGATAATTACAATTGCTTTATGTATAGGCGGTCGTATTCGTGTGAGTGGTACTTGTGAGTGGGGGATGTTATCCGTTCGGAGAGCCGCTGGTATAGTGTAGTTTTGTTGTTGATGTTGTACAACGAGTTAATTAACGCACCCTTAAGGCCTTAAGTGGTGGTTAATTAACTTCGGTTGGTGGGCATCTGTGGATATGGGATTGTCTAGTGGGAGTCATGACCCGATGGACATCTTATATTTATAAGTAAGACCTTAGTAGAAATTAGCATCGTTTGAAAATACCAGTAAGGCTAGGGAAAGGATAACATCATATCGTTGTAGTAGTGGGTGCACGGAGTGACTGAAGCGAACTGGTAGGGAGACTGGTATACGGTTGAGGCTAAAAATATAATGAATAGGAAAAGAGTAGACGGTGCTGGTTTGATGGGATCTGTCGGTAAATGAATAAGGTAAGGATGAAAGTGGTTGCCATGGAATCGGCAATCAATTGGTAGTATTCAACAGTAGGTAGGAACGATAGTTTACAAAATAAAGAGCAAGTAAAACGTGATGGGAATCGATGAGAAGCGTTAAGTATAATATGAGAGTAACAACGGACTAACTGACCCGGGGGTCGCGATAGAAGCACAACAACACCAGCTGGTGATGAGCTCATATAGCTCCAGTGCTATTAACCTTCCTAAATGACAGGCATAGGCCTAAAAGCAAGGGAGAGGACATGGACGGATGAGAGTCAATAACATAACATCCTGTTAGGAACACAATTGTATATCAACAATGAGTCGATCATTCATAGCGGGCTAATTATCAGAAATGGATAATTGTTGATAGTAGCTGACAGATCGCATCAAAAGCAGAACCGGTAGGAACCAGTTGGACCAAGTTAGATGGTATAGTGTAGGAGGATGATGTCATAATCAGAGGGAGATAAGATGGGATGCGAAACCATTCTTACTGGTGTAGGGTGACGTCATAATCAGAGGGAGATAAGATGAGACGCGAAACTATTATGTAAGTGGCTATTATTAGACGTTACCGAATGATGGTAGAAGAGTAGCCAGGAGAGTATAAGAGGAGGAGTTTGAGTGTGAATCGGGAGTCGTGAATAGGATCTGATCATAACGAGAGTAGCTAAAAGCTCTGTGCGAATTTATAAGTGTAGGTCGGTAAATTGGTATAGAGTAGGATTGTTGGTTGAAAATAAGATAGTTAAATAATCAAGTATATTTCTTTGATATAAAATAGATTATTATTTTATGCCAGTAAAAGGCATTTATTCTTATGTACAGTTAGTGTAAAATTAAAGTCATCACCTTGACTATTCAAGGCACTAGTTTGTTATACTTATTCTGGATATTACGGAAGATCACCGTAACGAAACTGCAACTTCTGAGATTCAGTCAGATCAGGCCCGGATATTAAATACAAATATTGTACAATACATCTACGTACGAGGCGAGCCAATATCCATCTTTTGCGCTTTGAGTAAAGTAGTTGTCGCAGCAACTATTCATACAAGCTTTACTCAAAACGTAAGAGACTGACTAGTCGATTAGTATAGTGAATCTTAGCTGTGCATCTTGAAGTTAGATAAGGCATCAAAAATCTTCAATATGTAATGCCCATGTCTCAATTTCTAGACATATATACATGACAGCTCTTGAATAACTTCAAACTAATAAGGCATAGGAAGCAACAATAACTCACAGTCAAGTTGGTCTCAAAATATTGAACAGGGCATTGCATACATCATATATAAAACATCTTGTTTTCTGGCATATAGAGGTTAATGTGTTAAAAGACTACTACTCATTATCTGGTTGGCCAAATTTAATTTTTTAAAACAAGACAACAGTAAGGTAAGTTTATGATAATTTTGGAACTAATTTGCTTGGATCCTACTGGCCAACAATGGATCATCTCAATAGGGCTAGAAATAACCACTGATTCTGCGATCTGAAGGCCTTTTTCACATACAGATCACTGCTTTAATGCTATAATGGCTAAATTTGATAAAAATGTAAATATTTGCTTAATTAAATGTTCATTTGCAGGTGAAGAGAAGACTATTTTTGAAAATTTACAACTGGAATGACTGGCATGCGAGCAAGTCATTCGTGTGATAAATTTACAAAAATTACTTTTCTATTGTGCTGCAAATAACCATTCCTCAATACCACTGCAGAGGTTGATTTTGCAGTTCTGTTGAGAAATGTCCATTTGCCAGTCAAGAGAAGACTATTTTAGAAAACTTAGCCAGTCATTCCAGTAGAAATTTTTTTTAAAGAGTCTCTTAACCCGCAAATGGACATTGACTATGCAAGCATTCTTATTTGCTTAATCAAGTGATCTTGAAAAATGTTTATTTGAAAATGGATGACATCAGTGATAACAAACCAAATTGGTGACATACTTTCAAACCTGCATTGAGAGACCTCCCATGGGAGAATTAAAAGGTGGTCTCTTAAGGCAGATGGTCTCTTAATAGAGATTCAAATACATTGCTTAAATGGATTTAGAAATTAATCTGTGTAAGTCTTGACAATGAAAAATTGGGGTAACTCCTATGATGTATACATTATGCTGTACCTGTGATTAATGTCTGATGTTAAATGTTATAATATATGTAACGGTCCACCTGCAGCGAGCCATTCCCTTGAAAATTTTCTAAAACAATTTTCTTTGTAGGCCTACCCTACTGGATATTTTCTATGAGAAAATATACACCTGTGCAAAAGTTAAGCACCACCCTATTTTTACGCACATGCGAGGGTATATTCATGTGCTATGAAGAAAGCAATAGCATAAACATTTATGTACCCATCCATCCTACTGCAAGAGGTAATAATGCAACTAGAGGAATGCTGATTATGATGGTGGGGAAACACTGTATGTTTTTGTTTGAACTTGAAAACGAGGCCTGAATATGGTTACGTTGACACAACTGACAACTATTGCCCTACAGTTGACACACGTGGCTAGATTGTCATTAATGGTGTCTGAAAACGAAGTTTAACATCTGTGCACGAGTTTGAGACTGTCATTATTAATACCGGGTATATCCACCTTGTGCCTGGATGACGGCCTGGACACGACGTCTCATGCTGGTCACCAACCGACTGATACGCCATTGTGGTATTCGTTGCCATTCAAGATGGAGTGTGTCTGTTAATTCCTGTAGGTTCTGCACAGGAGGATCCCTCCTTCTCACCATGTTTCCCAGAATGTCCCAGATATGCTCAATAGGGTTCATGTCAGGGCTCCTTGCTGGCCATGGTAGGGTTTCGATGGCATTCTGGCGGAGGTATTCATGCACAGCTCTAGCACGATGTGGTCGGGCGTTGTCATCCATGAATATAGGGTGGGTTCCAGGTGCATGATTTACAAAATGAGGGACCACAACTCTATCCAGTATGGAATCTTGATATCTTTGTCCATTTAGTGTTCCAGGTACAGTCAACAGATCCATCTTACAATCAAATGAGATGCACCCCCATATCATAACGGAACCTCCACCAAATGGAACTTCTTCCATGATGTTACATTGGTCGTACGCCATGCGTCTGGACCTCCATACACGAGTTCGACCATCTGTGGCATGAAGCAGGAACCGACTTTCATCGGACCAGTGTACCCGTCTCCAGGATCTCATGTTCCAGTGTCTTCTTTTGTTGCACCACCTCAGACTCTCCTCTTTGTGGTGTGCAGTGAGGAGAGGACGTCTGACAGGTCTCCTAGCTTTCATGCCAGCAGCATACAGTCTCCTTTTGACTGTAGACATTGACACTCTATTGCGCGTTTCCCATTGCTGGCTGAGCACTCTGCTGTTGGTGAATGGAGATCTCCTAACAAGGCGTACTAGGGCTCGATCATCACGGGAAGTAGTCTTCTTCGGTCTTCCAGATCTAGGCCTGTCCTTCACCTCGTTAGTTTGCCCATGTTTTGCAATCAAACGACTGATTACAGTATGGTTAATGTTCAGCTGTCTGCCAATCTCTCTGCATGACATACCAGTGGTATGCATGCCTATGATTTGCCATTTCACACGATCACTTAACATTCGTCTTGCCATAGTGGTTCACAATCAAGAGCTAATTCTCTCTGTACAAATAAACCACGGTCATGAACACAAAATTCCTAATCTTGTCGCCTAAATCTGTATGTAATGTTCTACACCTCAAACTGGACTTTTACATAACTGAACACGTGGGCTGTTTCCCGCCACGCACGGACATCAAGCGGCGTGAAGTCATGCATGCATGTGCATTTCGTACTTGGAATTATGTCAGCTAACGCGGGGACAAAAAGTATGGCAGCCTAGTTGTACCATCATGTTTCTACGTTGTATTGTTTTTGCTGGTGCTTAACTTTTGCACAGGTGTATATAATTTTTCTGGAACTAATTTTAGCATTAAACGGTTAAAACAGGTTTACTGATAGACCATTGGTTTTTAAAGAAACTCTGGTATTCATGACATATTTATTGACTTGTCTTAAGAGACCACCCTTTAATAGCCACAACATGGGATGATAACTGGCGATCGCAAGAACGTGTCCGATATAGATGTCATTTGACAATGTGGACAACAAAATATCACAATATAAATTTATTTAAGCATACATGTTAGAGTTTCTTTGAACCACTCCGGCGTATTATGAATGTAGGCCTATATGATCACTGTAAACGAGTTCAGTCGATCTCGACATCCACAGTTTGCGCGTCACCGTATCGATTCTTTCACGGATATTCGCAACTTACATAGCATATCTGCTTCTTTCGGGAATCTATTTCCACCTCTTTTAACTTTACAGCCGGGAACACAACAATATAACGGCATTTTGTTACCTAAAACGGCTTTGCGTTACGCAATGATACGGTACTCTGACGTTGTTACTATACATGCCATTGATAAACGCTGAAGTATAGTTATGCCTCACAACGCACGCACGCCCTCTGGGGAGATAAATCTTCGCGGCGCGCCATGTTCGAAGCCCACAGGTCGAAAAATTGAAAAACGGTAAAATTGCATTCCAGATGATGAATGTCCTAGTGACAGTGCGTCGTCAAAGACAGGGTTCATAGACCTAATGCTTGACAATAATAAAAACTACTACTACTACTACTACTACTACTACTACCGCTGCCGCTACTACTGCTGCTGCTGCCGATAATGGTGGCAGTGCCAGCAATGGCGTCAGTGGTGGCGTCGGGATCTGCTGCTGCCGCTGCTACTACTACAAGAAAGTAAACTAACGGGTGCATTCATTCGGCGGGGTTAGCACGTAAATTGAAGCCATCGCGTTAAAACAACTCAGCAAAGTTTAAGAAATAGAAGGGCTATTACTACACGCCCTCCCCTAATAACGTTACAAAATCAAGGAAAAGCGTACAGATCTGGCACGTCCTTGGCGCCACGCGGAACCGGCTTATTACGGCACGTGGCGTGACGTAGCGTGTTTCTGTTCTCGCTTTTAAATAAAACCAATTCCCTGTAGACGCTTATTGTCCTCCCGTATTGTAGAAGTCGGTAATACAGTATGCTATATATAACCTGTCTTTAAAGGACACCTTGGTGACAATAAAAACTGTCCCAGGTGTACTGTATATGGAGGGTCAAATACATTGATTCTTTAGCTTGGGACTAATTAGTGTCCTTTAGGTATATTTCAATGGAGGAGTCATTTTATAGAGGTGTACTTTAGAGCAGGTTTAACTTTAGGCCTAGCCTTAAAAAGAAATCATAATAATTAATAATACTGTGGGGTGGATGGGTATTATAAGGGTTTAATATTTGACATGACAAAATTTTGAGAGTCTGACGAATAATATTTCAACAAGAGCAGGAAACGCGCTTAAATGACGAAACATACAGTAAGACACAGCGCAAAAGAAAACCGCGTGTCTTGTAAGATTTTAATCATAGCAGGCGCTGCACGAGCGTTGCGTTGATTGGTTGATTTATTATGAGTAATAATTCGATTTATTATGTGTATTAAATTAACCAATCAATAACGAATACCCGCAATTCTAGCCTTCTGGTTGGTTGATTTATTACGTATAATAAATCGAATTATTATGCATAATAATTCGAATTATTATGCGTATTAAATCAGCCAATCAATAACGAATAAAAGCTATTCTAACCTTCTGAATGGTTGATTTATTACGCATAATAAATCGAATTATTATGCATAATAATTCGAATTATTATGTGTATTAAATCAACCTATCAATGACGAATAAAAACCATTCTAACCTTCTGATTGGTCGATCTATTACACATAATAATTCAAATTATTATGTGTATTAACTCACCCAATCAATAACGAATACCAGTAATTCCAGCCTTCTGATTGGTTGATTTATTACGCATAATAAATCGAATTATTATGCATAATAATTCGAATTATTATGTGTATTAAATCAGCCAATCAATAATGAATTATAGCCATTCTAGCCTTCTGATTGGTCGATTTATTACGCATAATAAATCGAATTATTATGCATAATAATTCGAATTATTACACATAATATATAGGAACGATTCTAGCCTTCTGATTGGTTGATTTATTACACATAATAAATCGAATTATTATGCATAATAATTCGAATTATTACACATAATAAATAGGAACGATTCTAGCCTTTTGATTGGTCGATTTATTACACATAATAAATCGAATTATTATGCATAATAATTCGAATTATTATGCATAATAAATACCGAATTGTGACCCTGATGGCCTTCCATAATATATATATATATATATATATATATATATATATATATATATATATATATATATATATATATATATATATATATATATATATATATATATATGGATAGGTTAGGTATCTTTATATATATATATATATATATATATATATATATATATATATATATATATATATATATATATATATATATATATATATATATATATATATATATATATCTGAAAGGTATCCCTGTAAAGGAGGAGTCCCTAGTGCGGATAATTAATTTATTATAAACTAGCGCCTCACGCAGGCCAACAAATTGGTGTTGCAAGAGGAAAATGCCTCGCAAGGGCCTCCGTCACAGGAAAACACCTAGAACGACGAAGCGGAGGAGGAGTGATGGCCGAAATCGCACTCCCATTCAGATCAATGTCAAAGTGTGCTAAGAGATATATGTATATAATTATTAGCTCACCTGGCCTGAAAGAGCAATTGAGCTTATACCATTGTGGCTGTCTCTCTCTCGTCCATCCATCATCCGTCATCCCTCCGTCCATCAAATCACTTCTTCTCCTTAATGGTTTGACAGATTTCAACCAAATTTGGCTGGAAGGATCCTATTCTGGTATGCTTCAGATAATTTTTTTCAGAATTTTGATTGGACAATTTTTGGGGGTGAAAATCTTAGATTTTATGAAAAGTTTACCGGATATTGTCCAAATGCTACTCCTCC
>JAVVLW010002654.1:0-26000 GCA_034401795.1 Chaetoderma sp. LZ-2023a
TTGTACCCAGCTGTAGGCATATAGGTGTTAATTAGACAGATTGGTTTATTTTTAGATTGTATCGCTATACATATAATTCTTTCATTTCCCCTCATTTAACGGCTTTATGTGATCATTATATGGTCTATGATGAGTTTGAATGTTTCAATTAAACCTCCTTGTCTATATTTCAGTGACATTAGATTTAGGGCTTCAAGTCCCTCCGTGTAGCTACACTCTCTGATTTGCAGGATGAGTTTTGTTGCTTGGCGTTGAACTCTTTCTAATAGCTGTGATTGCTTTTTCAATCTTGCTGACCATGCCAAGTTGCAGTATTCTAGGATCGGTCTCACTAGAGACTTGTACAAGAGTGTGGATGTAGAGGGTCTATGTTGGTAATGGTTCTTTTGATTAGTCCTATTGTGCGGTTTTCATTGGATACTATATTACCTATTCCCTAAATGTTTAGTGATATATTATTTATTTTTTATGTTGTATAAATGTCGTCTCTGTGGATGGGTTCTTCTGCTGTAGCGCACCCGGTCACCAGGACAACAAATATGTAAAAATATGTACATGTACATGATGTATGAATAATAATAATAATAATAATAATAATAATAATAATAATACATGATAGTAATAATGATAATAAAAAAAAAATAATAATACATGTAAATAATAGTAATGGTATTATCGTTGCTATTGTTATTAAATATAATGATAATAATAATGTGACAATAATAATAAAAATAATAATACTGGTGGTGACAACAATAATTACACATGATAATAATAATATTCATTATAATGATAATACTGATGATGATGATGATGATGATGATGATGATGATGATGATAATGATGATAATAATAATAACAATAATACATGTAAATAATAGTAATGGTGTTAATAATATGTGTGTTGTTATTGTTGAGCATAATGGTAATAACATTGCGACAATAATAATAATAATAATAATAATAATAATAATAATAATAATAATAATATTAATAATAATAATACATGTAAATAATGTTAATTGTGTTAATAGTGATATTATTATTATTGAGCATACTGATAATAACAATGCGACAATAATAATAATAATAATAATAATAATAATAATAATTATTATTATTATTATTATTATTATTATTATTATTATTATTCAGCATGAGTATACATGTAATAATGATGAGAAACGTAACGGGGATAATGAGCATAATAATCGTAATTTTACTGAATAATAATAATACTCCGCAAGATGGTCACTCCACTCTCTCCACCGCCCCTCTTCCCCCCCCCCCCCCTAACAAACCCCCTTTATGTAAAATGTTCTGTCATAAGTCATGTCGCCACACTTAATTTGCTTAAATGTAAACATAATTCATACATGTATCGTATCGTCATCATCATTATCATCATCATCATTTTATGAGGCATAAGCCATTGGCTTGTTATTGCCTCAGTGGGTTTTTTTATTGTCGTATGGCTAGCTCAGTTCAATTCAAAAGATTGTTCCTTGAAATAGATCTATCTAGTTTGTATTTGAATGATTTGACCATTGTCGCTCGATTAAGTCTCCTCGAAACCGTCAGTATATCAGTGGCAATATATTTAAAACTTTAGCTATGTTTTGGGAAATGCTATGATGCAGATGGGTGTTCCCCGTGTCAGCTGCGGTGTGCCATCTACATTCATGGTCACAACCTGCTGCGCCTAGCATTTGTTTGCATATTCACTTCTGGAGGCCGTGGTATGTCTAATTGCTGTTGTTTTCATTCACTGTGCTCATCGCCATCAGAGTCCCCTCCTCTACGCAAGTGTCTCTTCATGCAACCACAAAGTGCGGCGGTGGAAGCAGAGATTATCTACCCGTCATTGGAATCGCTACCGAGCATGTTCTTGTCTATGCAGAGGCTATTCCAAAATCAGTCCACTGTATTGGCAGAATTGCAGTATGACTTTGTGGCAGTCTGATAAGCATATGGCCTGTTCGCTACCCGGGTCTCCTTCTCTACGCTAGTGTCTCTATGCAAATCATGTTTAGTCAAAATGATGAAGCATTTCTTTGAAATGCTTGTCTAGTTTACTTTTGAAGGATTCAGCCACTGGTGCCTCTATAACTGTTGCTGGAAGTGAATTCCAATAGGGTACCACTCTGTTAGAGAAAAAGTATTTGCGAATATCCTTAGTGCTGCATTTCATGTTGAGCTTGAACGTATGTCCTCTAGTGTGTGTATTAGTGGAGAGTTCGAAGAAGCTGATTTTGTCTATGTTGTACATATCATTAAGGATTTTGTATGTTTCGATTAAGTCTCCTCGAAATCTTCTGTATTTCAATGATATTAAAGTTAGGGTTCTGAGTCTTCCTGTGTAACTGTAGTCTCTAATTTGTGGTAATAACTTTGTTGCCCGATGCCAAACTCTTTCTAATAGCTGGGATTGCCGTTTAAATCTAGGTGACCATGCCGAGTTACAGTATTCAAGAATAGGTCTTACTAAAGATTTGAAGAGTAAAGTAAGGGTAGATGGCTCTAGTTCTTTTGATTATTCCTATTCTACGATTCGCTTTAGATACAATGTTATTTATGTGTGTATCAAAAGAAAGGTCTGTGTCGATATGCACTCCCAAATCCTTTTCTAGCTGTGATGTAGATATTGGCTGTATGTGGGAGGTACCAGTTGTCATAGAGTATTGGACTCGGGAACTGTTACTGCCAAAATGTAAGACATGCGTTTTACTTGTATTGAAGCCTAGTTGACATGTCCAGGACCACTCGCATATCTTTTCTATGTTATCTTGGATGTCATTGGTGGATGTGTCTCCATATATTTTCATGTCATCGGCAAATATTTTGCAGTGGCAGGTTAGTGAGTCCGGTAGATCATTTATATAAATTAGAAAAAGGACAGGCCCCAGAATACCTCCTTGTGGTACGCCACTGGTTACATCTGCCCAATCTAATGTTGTATCATTAATTCTTACTCTTTGTTTTCTATTGGTTAAATAGTTTTCTATCCACTTGGTTAGTTTATTTCCTATACCGTAGCTTTGCAATTTTGATTGGAGTCTTTTATGTGGTACTGTATCGAAAGCATTGAAGAAATCCAAATATACAGCATCAACAGATTTTTTTGCATCAAGTTTAGTCGTATGTATTCAAGATAATCTAGCAGTTGAGTTTTGCATGATCTGTTATGTCTGAAACTGTGCTGTCATGTAGAGAATAGGTTGGCTTCTTCCAAATAGGTTACGATACTGTTCCTAACAAATGACTCAAGGACCTTGCACAGGGTGCAGGTAACGCTAATTGGTATGTAGTTATTTGGATAAGTTTTTTTACCTTTCTTGTATATGCAACACACATTTGCCAATTTCCAGATGTTTGGTAGTATACCTTCTTCGAAAGTTTTGTTAAAGATGATGCATAAAGGTACACTAATTTCCTTGGCTACTTCGATTAGTATTCTCACTGGAATTTCGTCTGGGCCATTTCTTTTATTTGGATTGGGGGCTTTCAGTTTTTTCTCAATAGCCATAGGTGTTATTAATATACTGTCTAAAATAGTGCTGGTGGCCCTATTGCTGAAACTTGGTATATTATGCAAGTCCTCAGAAGTGAAGATACTTGAGAAGAAGTTGTTGCGGATATTTGCTTTTTCTTTGTCATCTCTGCTAATGGTATCTGGGTTATGGAGATCACTAATCGATTCATGTAGAGTTGTTTTGCTTTATACATAGTTAAAAAATGCTTGAGGGTTATTTTTACTTTCAGACGACACTTTTCATTCGAATGGCTGTCTGGCTCTTCGGATGGATGATGTAGCTGTGTTTCTGGCAGTCTTGTAAAGCTCATAATCTGTAGTTTTCTTAGTTTTATTATATTATTTGTAGGCTCGGTGTAAGCCGAGTTTAGTGTAAGTGACTGTGATGCGGCGTCGTCAAACCAGAGATGTTTCGTACTGTCCTCTTGCTTAGGGGTAGGAATATATTGCTCTTTCATAGTTGCTAATTTTCTGTGTAATAGGTTCCATGCTTCATTTGTATCGAGTTCGTTCAGATCCTGCCAGTCCATCGTTTCTAACTCTGTTCGCATTTCAGCATACCTACCTTTATTCAATAGTAATTTGGATTTAGTTGTCTGTTTGGCATGGCTTAAAATGTTCGGGTGCAGTGAAATTTGGAAAATGTTGTGACTGCTTTTACCTAGAGGCGGTGGGTGGGTTATTTCATGGACAATGTTCCTGTTGTTTACTAAGATGAGATCTAGTAGATTTGATTTCTGATTTATTATATGCCCTGCTGGTTTAGTAACTAATTGCGGTAGAAAAATATTATTAGTAGAATCCAGAGATGCATCTTCCTCTCCATCAGTTGAAAGTCCAGTGCTCCAGTTAATTCTACTGAAATTGAAGTCCCCTACTATAAGAACGTGGTCAGCGCCAAACTCACCTGCCATGTTTAGCAGATTTAGCAGATTTTTGTTGTTTGGGCCGTCCGAGTTTGGACTTCTATAAATGCATCCGACAAGGAATGTTTATTTTTGTTGTGAGATCCATGATGTCCACACTGACTTGTTGAAGCAATGATTATTTAGTGTATGACAGTCCTTGGCATTTATTGATTCGTGATTATAAATCAGGACACCTCTTGATGGGTTACTATTCAGTGAGTGTTTATATTCGACACTTTGTGGTTCGCTGATGTTTATGTTTGTGTTTTAGGTAGCACTTCTGTAATTAATATGATGGCAGGACGAGTCTCATGTACCAGCGTTTCCAGTTCAGCTTTTTTGTTGATCAGACTATCCGCATTTGTGTATATACATGTATTTGTTATTTCTTTAGAGTTTGTTTTATTAATTCCTTGGCTGTATTTTGGTATAGCTTGTTTTTGGATATGGCTAGATTGGGAGGGTAGTTCAGTATTCATATTGGTTGTGTTATTTATACTGTCTTCGTATGCTTCATAATTTGTTGGTGTGGCTATTGGAGGCATGTGTAATAAGTTGAAGCGGTTGGATAGCTGTATTGGTGTTGATACCATTTTGGAGCTGTTTGTTGCTGATTCTAACTCCTCTGTGGTGGTGTCTATGGATAGTAAAGATCCTCTGTGTCCCTGGTGATATCCATTAATGAATGCAGAAATTTTTTAATATTGTTGGATAATAAGCAGATCCCTTGATGGTTTGGATGGACGTTGTCCCGGAACAGTTCCTCATTCGCTTCTCCTTCTGGGCTGCTAAACAGTTGTGCATTATCAATGAAGTTGACTTTGAGCCAGTTGGTGGGGGACCAGAGCATTCGATTAAAAACTTCTGTTAGGTTGTTATGATATCTGCTGGTGGGATGCGGCAAAAGTGACAAAATTAAGATTTCTGTGCTAGGAGAGATGGATTTGATCATTTGAATAAGCTCTCCATAATCTGTAATCATGCCTTCTAGTTTACGCCTTCCAATATCGTTTGTGCCAACATGGACCACTACTGCATCATAATAGTCAGCTGTTAGCAATGTCTCTAGCATGTCGTGGATTTCATTTATCCTAGCTCTACTGAAAGAACGAACCATGATACTGTTGCTTTCTGAGGGTGGAGCTACCAATTAGTACGGTCTTTTTGTGTGACAAGTCGCTTGTTGTCTACTGCTATTATGGTACTTTCTAGTTGGTGGGTTATTAGTAGTTCTGTTGGGTGATATTCTTTCTGGATGTTTTGATATTTGGGCATTGGGTGTGTCACTTAGATTACTTTTAGTGTAATGATTGCTCGGTGTCAATTTCTTTTGATGGCAGGAACCTGTCATTTTCTGCGTCGACTGCAGCTCCTGCACTTGCGATTGCAGCACCTCATTACTCTGCTTGATGTTTTTTTATATCTCAGAGGATTTGAGTCATGATCGCAGTGTTATGGTTTGTTGTGTCCCTTTCTATCTCTCTAGCTGACGTCATTATCGTCTCATTGATCTTGATGTTGCCATTGCCAGTATATGGCATTGTTTTCTTGGCTGGTGTGCTGCTCATGTTGCTGATGATGTCATCCAGAGTTTCATCTAGAGTTTCTACAGTTGATACAGTTGTATGGCTACCATTGTTACATGAATTGCTGCTGGGGTCGTCATTTTTGGCTTCAATTCCAGTAATGATAGGAAACGTAGTAGCCCTTTCCTGAATAGATTTTGACTGTTCTGGTAGCCTGGATTCTGTATTTATGCTACAATTTGCATCTTTAATATGATTTCCATCCACTTCTCTGATAGGATCATCCGCTGTCTGTGGCCCACATACCCTGTGACTCATAGTGACTTCGTACACTTTATTGTAGACAGAGAAATACCATGTCATAAAATCAACAATATGCTCTGCGATTTTAGAGCATGCAATACATCTGTACCTTTTTCGTGATGATGTCAGTACTGCTAGCATATATGCTGGTAATTGGGAGCATGAGTAGTGTGTCCATATTTCACAGTTGTCGCATTTGATCATGTAAACATTGTCCGGGTCATCGCAAGAACAGTTTTTTGTAGCTTGGAGAGTACAAGCCATGTTTTGTTGTTACTTGGAACGCTGCTGCTTATGATGCCAAGATTGAGAGAACCGCTAGCATGGGAAGCAGTGGCAACTTCTTGTTTGCCTGAAATTGTCATGGCCTGTGGAGCAGTGTCAACTGGTTTTTCGCCTGAAATTGTTGTTCCATGTGGAGCAGTGTCAGAAGTGGCAACTGCTTGTTTGCCTGAAATTGCTGTGGCAAGTGGAGCAGTGTTAGCTGTTGTTTCACCTGAAATTGCCGTGGCATGTGAAGCAGTGTCAGCCACTTGTTTGCCTGAAACTTTCATGGCTTGATTGATTGTTGTGGCTCTTTCTGTGCTTGGTTGAGGAAGTGCTTTTTCTTTCGGGTTGGTAACTGGAAATTTGTTGTGTTTACAGGGAAGACACAACCACTGATCACCCTGAGTGAATTCAGCCCTTGGTTTCTTGCACACTTCACAGGCCACCATGGTTAATTTTGTGTGTATTTTGTGACCAAATCCCAGATGATTATTCGCTCTGTATTAGTCTTAGATTGGTACAGTAGTCTGCGACCAAATCCAGATGATTATTTATGCTGTTTTTTGTTCGTGCAGTATTATTATCAAACTGGTAAGGTGGTAGTCACCGAGTCTGCTTTCCCGCTGTATCGTTATTTGATTGGTACAGCAGTCTGCGGCCAAATCCCAAATGATTATTTGGGTTGTAATCGCCTAGAATTATGTACTAGTAAATTTTTGTATTTTAGCATGATTGTGATGTATAATATTTATCCTGGAACTAGTTGTTTTGGGACGAGTTGTTCGTAGTGACAGTTAACAACTGTTGCTATGCTGAACAGGTGTCAACCAACGAAAACTGTTAAAACTAGATTGAGTAATAGAATTCTGAATTGATTTCTGTGTGTTTCTATAGTCTACCACTATGGTAGATAGATAAGAATGGAAAAGGGATCAAAATTTGTTCTAAACGTATTGCTATACGAGACGTTACTATGCAGTTGTCTCAAACAAAAATTCAAAAACCGGTAACACCAAAGGCCGATCTCGAAATCCCACTAATTTTGGTAGTTTAGCTATGTCTTCGAGCTAAATAGCAAAATTATATGAATATATATGATGGTTGGTGTTCTCCTTGATCAGTATAGAAGCAATTTTCTTCAAAAATTCTTCAAAATCAGGAAATCGTACTCTAAAACTCGGCTCAAATATTAGCTGGCTTGTTACTGTTGTTATTAATACTCTTATTATTATCAAGTTATTATGTGATGCGACTGTGTCGGTTTGTCGGCTCACCTGCATGTATGATCTGTAAGTCAATCAAAATTTTTTTTTTGTCCGGGCCATATGTCACCTTCCTTATGGACATATTCGGTATAAATGAAGTCTCATGACTTCGCTTCTTCCCTAACCCTATCCCAGATGGCAGGGTTATCAATTTTCAAAATAAAGCAGAGGATCTGGTGCTTCATTCTCTAGGCAGGTTTGGTGGAAGATGCTGCAGTCATAAACAGCACCATCTTCCACCAAATTTGCTGTATCTTGTGCGCCAGTTTCTCTGCTCCAGATATAATAGAAGATGGAATATTGCCATCAGTGTGGTAGGTCTAAATTTAGGAGAGCTATGCCACGGTGAAAAGCATGAAATGAACTGAAATAGATTATCCCTACCAGATCTCAATCAGCTTGAACATTCATCTGATATTCCTTTTTCTCAGTGAACATATCGGATGTCGATAGTCTACCTCAAACAAAATACTTGTCTACAGTCATATCCACCAACAACTTTCTCACTCTAATACTGCTATGTTATTGTTGAGCACCCCCTCCCCCTCCTCCCATCCCCTCCCACCCCACCCCCAATGTACCATATTAAAATCCCTGTATCTACAATAAACATCCTAGATGGAAGACAATTACAAAATAGTATGAAGATCGTTTATATGTAGAACACTCTCGGACAAAATGGTACAAATATATATGTTGTTTCGTCCTGTGCCTACGCCTATACAGCCGTTATTATTATATTACAGATGTTTATATCAGCTGTCACCTTATATATTGTAATGTCTTATTTTATGTGTAGGGGGTCCGTCGATTCATAGGCTCTGCCTTTGATGGACTGCCCGAATGTGATGTATATATCCTATATATTAAGCATGAAATAAATAATTCTGAATCTTGAATCTTGAATCTATGTCATTTGTAATATAAAATATGTTATATGTATAAACATAATATTATAAATTTATGCTATATGTCCACCGCATCATAGGCCTAATTGCCTTTGGTGGATGCCTGTATTGAATTGTTAAATTATTTACCTATATGGAAATAAAGAATCTTGAATCTTGAATCTACCTATATGTATACCAAAAGTTTACCAGTTGCTGAGGATACCGTTAATGCAGTTATTGAAGGACAAACTTCTTCATTTGACTCATATGCAAATCGCAGAAGATACATATCATTTTCAAGCCAAGCCTTGATTGTAGGATAAGGAGGAGGAATATCCGAACACAACAACAATAAAAAAACATTTTAATGATTTTTTGTAAGCTGATTTTTGCCTTAATTATACGCCACCGCCCAATCGTGCAAATAACACAGTGCTAATGCTGTTATAATCAACATGAATTAATATATGTATACAGTAACTCTCCCGCATTTAAAATCCGAATCCGTTGATTACCAGTTTTCGAAACATTTTGCATAAATTTTATTTTCGATACAAGATACTATAGGCGCGAGGCTTATTTAAGTCCACATTCGCGCGCGCCTGCGTCAGGCCTGCATACCATTACAGATTGTCCATAGTGTCACCACAATAGATGAATGGTGAACCACACTACAAAGTACAACGGAAGCTCGGCCAGTAGTCTCGGGGGTGGGGGGGGGGGGTGAACAGCTTTTGCATACAAGTAGCTGAGGCATGGAACAGCCGGCTATATCGTCATTCTCCATATGGTATGTGTAGCTTTTTTGGTGCATTGTCCGAGTATCGGTTTCTAACAGGGTATAGACAATTTTGATGATTACTCCAGAATGCAAAGGGTTTGTCAAGAAATAACTTCTATTTAGTAATGTGCAAGTGTTCAGTGAAATGATACATGCATTACAAATTTTTAATTCCTCCAAATAAATTTACCATGTGTAAATACCCATTATTGGTTTTCAGAGCATTTTTGTGTACTTAGGTACTAGAGGGAGGCAGCAACATAGATGTTATAAACCTTGATTTTATGAAAGCGTTTGATACAGTACCTCACCAACGTCTCCTCAGTAAACTAATGAGATATGGAATAACAGGACAAACCCATCAATGGATCAAAGCTTTCTTATCAGACTGAGCACACAGTGTTATAGTCAACAACTCAACTTCAGAATGGAATAAGGTTATGACAGTGGTATTCCCCATGGCAGTGTGCTAGAACCAGTCTTCTTTGTCTTGCACATAAATGACCTCCCAGAGACCCTGACATTAGAAGCTTATATGTATGCTGATCATACAAAGCTCTCACGTCTGATCAAAAGTGAGGTGGACCAGAAGGTGTAGCAAGAAGATCTGTTGAAGCTACAGGATTGGTCCGACAAGTGGTTGCTACGGTTTCAACCTGAGTAATGTAAAGTAATGACAGTTGGGTCATTCCATATAAGAAGGACCAAAATTTTTGAAATCCGTCAAGTCATAGTTTCCGATTTCCTTCAAACTTTGTCAGAGTAAGCATATGTATGTATTAACAGGAAATTCCAAGTATTATAGTGAAAGGTCAAATACTTTTTGAAAACTGGCCTATCCAATACCCCCTGCCTAAAATTGACAAAAATTTGTAACAAAATTTCTATGTTTGAGGCTTCATATCTCACCGACTACAGTGCTCACAATACTAGGTCTTTTTATTTTAACATTCTGGTCACCATAGTTCGAGAAAATCACAAGCATTTTGTGCTGACCTGTTTTAGGCATGTATTAGGGGTCGTCAAAAATGCCAAAAAATGTGATTTTTCATATTTTAATCCAAATTTGGTGATGCCGTAAAATGTATTTGTATTTGGTTTACACAAATGATTTCTATCCTGTTAACTAGAGCTACTGCTACTTTAGTGATATTTATTACCTAATGGCAAGATATGCTCCGCAAAAAATTTGTGGGAGCCATACCCCCACCCCTGTTCGCCAAAATGGGGTGACTTCATAACATCTTTTTTCAAAATAACCCCTTTAAATTTTTTAAATATTTTGGTGAATGTTATATATATGGTCAATGGGTACAGGGCCAAAAGGTTCACTCTTACATTTGTTTCCTTTTAGAGCTATGGCAAATACAAAATCTGATATTTTTTCAAAAACTTGTATGATATTCGATTTTGGGGGGTTAATAATTTTAAAAATTTCACTCTAGAAGTATGAAACAAGAGATGTAGCGCGTTTCCCTGCCTTATTAAAAGAAACAACCAGCATTTCCCTTTTACAAAATAGATAAACATGGATTTTAGAGATGTCAAAACCTTACTTTGTTAAAATTTGACATTTTTGTGGGTAAACTACAAGTCATTATTCAACAACATTTTCAATGGGAATAACATATTGCCTGGAGAATATTTAAAAAACAATTTGACTATAAGTTGTTGCTGACTTAGCCATCAATAATTTTCAGTCAAATCATTTTCAAAATATACACCAGGTACAGAGTTTGTCCTGTAAGCTGGTCGAGCTGCAACAGATCATCACTCAGTCTTGAGTTATCCAGCGTTAATAAAGACTGAGAGATTTCATATCTAGAGAAAATAACTCAACCTTCAGAGCTTTGTATATAATTAGGTCAATTGCTGTAATAGACATAGGTAGTGAGGTGATATTGATTAGTCACATGGTCTCAGTTTTTCTCAGAGATCTGCATGCAAGTATTGCTATCAACAAGAGTTCAGTCAAGCATTTTAAGTGATCAAGATTAGGCAGCATGACCAGTGAAAGTGTTTAATAATTACTGCTTTGAAACATTGACATTGTTGCTGATACACAAATGTTTAGATATTTACTTTAGAAATTTAATAATTCACTATACATTTTAATGATAAATTAGGCCTTTTAATTTGAAAAGTGTAAACTTTGACTAGGACACGTTGCACAATGGCTGAATTACCAGAGACATTTTGTTCAGTTGGACGTCTCACTAATGATAAATGTCATAAGTTTACGGATAAATGCTCTGTAAATGATGTTGTACAATTGACGGCTACAGATAAAACACTTGTTGCAATGAGAAGCGGCCAGAGTGAGGATAGTTTAGAAACAGTGCTGTTGCCACAAGAAACACTATCTGCATATATTCCCGATGATGAAGCAGAACACTTCATGTTGTGATCCCCTAAAAGTTCACAAAAAGCTTATTAAAAAGGGACTAGTTAATATAGATCAAGAAATTGTGGCATTAATACAGTCGAAAACTAGAGAGAGAAAACAACCTAGCCAAAAGATTTGCCATCATTGTTTGCAGAAAATTAATAACCTGACAGATTGTAGTGACAGTGAACCGGAATCAATGGCCATAGCAGATACTTTGTACAGTAATGCTGAATGCCTCAACTCTAGTTTCTCAGCAGTTGGAGTTTCTCCCCTAAAGAGTGTCCATTCAGAAAGGAAAGTATAATATGGTAAACGAAAAATCAAACAAATGGCAGAAGCAACAACAAGTCACGTGGCATCCCACCTAGGTTTTCCACCTAAAAAATTAGTTGCTGACACTTCACAAACTGAATGTACATGTGATTCTAAGTTAGATGTGGACTACTTGGTATCGAACATGAATGAAAAACTGTCTGTGAAATCACGAAATCAAAAGATACAAGTATTGACTATTACACCTAAATCATGGTCGATAGATAAAACTGTTCAGGTTTTTCAGGCATGTGGTGTTACGCGTTATATGGTGAAACAAGCCAGACAACTTGCGCAGAATGATGGAATACTCGCTGATCGTGAAACCTTTAAAAGAAATAAGCTTGATCAGCATACACTAGATAGTGTTATTAACTACTACCAAGATGATACTGTATCTAGACTATTACCCGGGAAAAATGATTTTGTTACTATAAGAATTTGTGGTACCAAAGAACATAAGCAAAAACGGCTAATCCTGACAAATTTGAAGGAAGTACATGCTAATTTCAAAACAGAAACTGGACTTAAAATTGGTTTCTCTAAATTTGTTGAGTTAAGACCCAAATGGTGTGTAACTGTTTCTTCTAGCGGCAGCCACAATGTTTGTGTATGCGAAAAACACCAAAATGTAAAGTTTATGGTGGATGTTATCTCTGAAGACTATCATAACCTAATTGAAAAATCTGTATGTGACAGTAGTTCTAGAAATTGCATGCTGCAACGATGTGAAAAGTGTCCAGGAACTGCGTTTCTCAAAACTTACTTAGAGCAAGACCTTTACGAGCACATGGATGAGGATGACATCATTAAATTCAATGAATGGGTATCCACAGACCGAATTGAAATCATGCGCCGAGAAGTATCAGTTGAAGATTTTATTTCTATATTATGTCAACGGATCCAAGAATTAACACCACATTCCTTCATAGCGAAATCTCAAAGTGAATTCTTGAAAGCGTGCAAACATGATTTAGATGACACTACTGCCATTGTTGTTCTCGACTTTGCTGAAAATTACAGCATTATTGTGCAAGATTGTGTACAGGGATTTTATTGGAACAATTCTCAAGTCACGATACATCCTTTGGCATTTTATGTTAAGGCTTATGGAAAGTTGAATGAAGAAAATGTATGCTTCATCTCTGAGTGTCTGAAACACGAAACAAATACTGTGTACTGTTTTCAGGAGATTTTTACAAGATATTTGAAGGAAAAGTATCCCAATATTCATATAATTAAATACTTTAGTGATGGGTGTGCAGGACAATACAAGAACTTCAAAAACTTTATTAATGTCTGCCATCATTATTCAGATTTTGATATTAAGGCAGAATGGCATTTCTTTGCTACCAGCCATGGTAAAGGTGTTTGCGACGGTATCGGTGGCACAGTGAAGCGCTTAGCCGCAAGGGCCAGTCTGCAAACAGCGCTTATACAAAATGCTAGTGAATTGTATGAATTCAGCCAACAGAACATAAGTAAGATCAAGTTCTTCTTAGTTAGTAAAGATGAGATCCAGAGCCATCATACAATGTTGGAAGAGCGGTATCTCCTTGCCAAAACAGTGCAAGGAACCAGGTCATTCCATTCGTTTGTTCCAAATGACACTAACTCTATCACAGTAAAGCGAATTTCAACTGATGATGTTTCATACACTCGGTCATTTTCTAACACACAACCTGGTATGTCATCAGAGATTCAGAATTTAAATATTCCTATGGAACTGTCTTTGAGTGACTATGTTGGTGCACTGTATGACAAAAATTGGTGGTTTAGCATAGTGTTAGAAATTAGTCTAGAAAATGAGGACTGTCTCATTTGGTTTATGAAGCCGCATGGACCAGCTCGATCCTTTAGTTGGCCAAGGCGCACAGACCAGTGCTGGGTTCCTTTTTGTGACATTCTAAGTAAGGTGTCAACACCATTGACAGCAACTGGCCGGCAGTACACTTTTCCACAAACTGATATCGACTTTATAAATGGACTATTTAAATAATTTGGAGGAGCGGTATATGCTGGATCATGTACCGTATCATCAATTATTGCTGAGGTATGTAGTATTATGTACTATCTCTTAACACTTTTATATTATATCATGTGTATTAACCAATGCCTGTCTCAGTTTATTAAATAATTCCATGAAATGGGTGACATTTAGGCATACTTTAGTATGAGAGATTACACATATTGGCCTGGTCGCAGTGTGTCAAAATTGTCTATAAATGGCCATAGAAGTCCATGTAGCTGTACTAATATGACAATAATATACCATTCAATGTCCACCTATGATGAAAAAGTATCTAAAATGCTAAAGTGGAGATATTTTAAACTTTTTAAAACAAATTAGATTGTCGCGAAAAATGTCAAATTTTAACAGAGTCAGGTCTTTGGGTCTAGAAAATCGATGTTTATGTATTATATAACCAGGGAATGCTGATTGGTTCTTCTAATATAGCAGGAGAACTGGTTGTATCGCTTGTTTCATGCCTCTAGGCCCTATAATTTTAAAATTATTAACCCCCAAAAATGGAATATCGTACAAGTTTTACAAAAATATCACATTTCTAATATGCCATAGCTCCAAAAGGGAACAAATGTAAGAGTGCAAGTTTTAACCATGTAACTATTGACCATATATCTACCATTCACCAAAATAAAATAAAAATTGAAAGGGGTTATTTTGACTTAATAGGCGATGAAGTTGGCCCTCTTTTGTGAACAAGGGTGGTGCATTGGGCCCCCAAAATTTTTTGATGAGCAAACCTTGCTGTTAGTCAGTAAATATTACTAAGCTAATATTAGCTCTAGTGAACTGGGTAGAAATCATTTAGTTACAGCAACTATAATATACATTTTACTGTATCACCAAATTTTGTTGAAACAGGAAAATTAGCTGTTTTTAACGTTTTTGGTGACCCCTAAAACACACCCAAAACAAGTCAACACATATTGCTTGTTATTTTCCTCAAGTATGCTGACCAGAGCATTAGAATGAAAAGATCTAGTATTGTAAACAGTATATTGGATGAGATATGATGTCTCAAACATTGGATTTGTACTTGAAACTTTTGTCAATTTTAGCATAGGGGTCTTTGAGAGGGCATTTTTCAAAAAGTATTTCACATATCAGTTAAAAAATTGTCATGCTCAACTAAAACATCCATATGCTCACACTGAGAAAGTTTGAAGGAAATCCGTGACTATGAGTTGACGGGCATTGGTCCATCTTATACGGAATGACCCAGTTGGTAGAAGTCAGGGAGATGAGACAAGAGATTATTTTATGAGAGGTGACAGTGAAGAAGGGCCCAAGCATAGACTGATTAAGATCAACAAAGAGAAAGATCTAGGGGTCACAGTGGATGGCCTGCTCTCATTCGAGGATCACATTTAGTGAGAAGGTCAACAAGGCAACAAAAATGATGGGGCTGATCCGGAGGACATTCGTGCACCTAGACATGGAAAACTTCCTACGGCAATACAAGGCACTAGTCAGCCCTCACCTCGAGTATGCTAATGCAGTGTGGCATCCACTGCATAAGAAAGACATAGTTACAGTGGAGAATGTCCAAAGAAGAGCCACAAAGCTGATACTAGCGTTAAGGGACCTTAGCTATGAAGAGCGTCTGGTAATGCAGTGTGGCATCCACTGCATAAGAAAGACATAGTTACAGTGGAGAATGTCCAAAGAAGAGCCACAAAGCTGATACTAGCGTTAAGGGACCTTAGCTATGAAGAGCGTCTGGTGAAACTGAGGCCACCAACATTAACTTACCGTAGACTGAGAGGTGACATGATTGAGGGCTATAAGATGCTGCAGGGGTTGTATGACAGAGATGTCGGCCCAGAGATCCCTCTCAGGGAGTCAATAAAGCTTCTGTATACGGATTGCAGAGCCATGGAACTGCCTACCTGAATCAGTAGTGAGTGCTCCAACTGTAAAGGCGTTCGAAGCACGGCTGGACAGACATTGGAAGCAACAAGAGATAGTGTACAATTTTGATGCGGAACGCAGTATCTACGCTTCGCGACACAGTGCATCATTTATGTTAGCGAATTGTGAAGGCAAGGATCTGGACACATAGGACAATCGTTTCGTCCAATAACTACATGAGGTTAGGTACCAGTTTCTAACAGGGATGTAAATTCGTTATTTCTATAGCGACAAGATGGTGATAAGACTATGATATGACGACCATAGTGTTTGTCAGCAAAAATAATGATACAAACGCCGCTAAAAAGGAAGCACAATTTAAGTTATTGTAGTAAATCTAGACCTGGTCAAATTCAATTTTTCGCAATACCTGGTATACATAGACAGCAGCAACCCCATTTTCAAAATCAAAATTCTGTATCCTTGCCGGGCATAATTTATCTGGTATCGCATCTCAATTTGCTACACTTAGGTATTTGCTATACATTCAGCAACATGCATCTCTATATCTGCTATGCAAAATTTGTATGGAATTGCAATTTACTATTGATTTTCTTAAGTTCTATTATTAACCATTTCAACGACACATTCCTGAAAAAGTTAATTCTTTACTATGTACATGTGTAGCATATTCTGTTAAATATTTTGAAATTAATGCAATGGTTTCCAGTCATATTAATTTCAAAATATTCAACAGCTTTCCTTTTTGTTTGCTTTGAGATTGAGATACAGATTTATCAGTGAAAGAGCTAATTGCTATACATTTTTACTGACAACTATACAATTTATAATTTGTGTAGCAATACATGCTATGCAAATATCAAATTCTAAATTATGCCCTGTTTGCTGTTTAAAGTAGTAAATCTGATGTTTAAAATGAGAATAAGGATTGCTATGCATACCATAAAATGTTAAAATTATTTTAGTTTTTATCATATATAGAAACTATGGCCATGTTTCGATTGGGTATATGCGTGAAAAAATCAATCTATATTTGAAAACAATATAAACCCCTCATGCCCCTTGGGCGCATCCGTAGAAAAGAACTATTGTTCCATTGGTGAAATCAACATACCGTGTTTGACAGCAACTGGCATATGTCATCTGATACGAAAGCTGGACCAGTTTGTTTCATTTCTTTACCAGTTATGAACATTTTTTTGGATCCTCAAAGAAGAAATATTGAAAACACATGTTTTTCACACATCAAGTAAAAAAAAAAGTAAATAAATACTTATTTCTGCTACATTTTGATCAAATCTTTAAATTGTGTGTAAAAATTATGTATCAATTGAAATAAACATGTTTTGAAGATGTCACCAAAACAACGAGTGCGGGAGAATGCAAAAAGGAGCAATTGTTAGAAATAGAACCCTGTTAGAAACCGTACACTCTAATGTTTGGAGGCGCTCTCTAAAGGTAGACGGCGGTTATATTAGATTATTTGTTCACAAAATTCTGCTTCCACATATTTTTAATATATGCAGCAGACAGAATTAAACAGCCAAACAGGGTATAAGACAACAACAGTTTGCGGCAAAACCTTAGGCAGCAACGGCTTCCAGTCAAATTGGTTTTAAAATATTCAATATAATATTTCTTGTATTGAGTCTTATACTGCAGACTTTCAGAATCATCGATGGAACACTCTTTCTATCAATTTCCAAACAATATAGGAAATTTGTGGAATATTTTGAAACTAATTTGGCTAGAAGCTGTTGCTTTCTAAGGCAGCAAGTGCTTCATTACAAATTAATTTCAGAGTACTAAACTGAATATTTGTTATGGAATAAAAAATTTTGTTAAATCTGTTTTGCAAATGGTTCATTCTTAAATAACATTTTATATTTTAAATAGCCATTAGGTAGATAAATAAACTAATTACACATGGCTGTGAAAAGGTGAATAGTCTACTAACACCTTTACTTTCAGTAGATCTCATTTTAAAAATATCTTACATAATGGCTTAATTCCGGTCAAATTGACTCCCAGCATGGTGTCTGGGGAACAGAGATTTTTCACATCAAGAGTATACTTACCTCCCTAATACTTTTGATATTGCTAAATATTGGCTTTCACTCAATAAACACTCAGATTAAAACAGTTAGGTGCCCCTACTGGGCAGGGAGTCAGAGCGTAGTCTGGCGGATGCCAGCCCCACCACCGCGCATGCGCAGACTAGCACTACCTCTTTGCTAATTTATTGGCTGAGAGACAACACATGCTTTTGTGATAGTGCTTTTTGTAGCTCAATTATAAGCGTTTTTGGCAAAATTCAGAACTGTTGATACCTGAGAAAGATGGCAGAGAGAGTAACTTCGCCACAGGAGGGCCTTGGACCTTTAAATCAGGTGACTTCTAGTAAAATTAGCGAGTTTTGTCCCGTTGTAATGTGTTTCCGGGACTCGCGCTAAACGTGATAAGCGCCTTGATTAGTTGGTTTATTTCAACTAGGTGCTATATAAGACTAATCTCTCTTTGTGTTTATGTCCACAGGTCTGTGTGAAGAAATATTATGGACATGACATCAGCAGAGGGTTTGTGTCTCCACCATGGTTCCATTTCCTACTAATACTGTTAGGTTATCTAACCAAAAATTCTATGTCCAGTGAGTTGGAGGCCTATTATAAAGGTCTTCTCACTTTGCCCTCTTGATCCAATTCCTTCCCCTAGAGGTGGAGAGAGTTAAGAGGCGTTCAGTGGTGGAGTGCTCCAGTTCATCAGGTTGGATGGTTTGTCTAGACAAGGTGTCAGGTATCTAATTATTGATATGAGGTGATGTTAATTATTTAGAGGAAAGGGAGATAATTAACTTTATTTGCCATTGTTATCAGTATATATCTGATGCTTGTGTAGTCGAAATGTCCATTCTGCACATGTTCTGGTTAGAGATACAATTCGTCCTTGCACTGGGATGTTTGTTGGGGATCGATTTTTTCCTGTCATAGGATTAATGACGTCATAATCAGCCTTGCTCTTTATTAACAATTAAAGTTGTCCGAAGCTGGTTTTCTGATAAATTATGATCTTTATGATCATTTTCCTTCTCTTGAGTTGGTGAGTTTCTAAGCTTAACTAGATTGCTCATACTCCTCGTCCTTTGGCCTTTTTCAGAGACCTGGTTGTGCGTCCTGTGGACGATTTTTGAGGGACAAGTTTGGCCCTCATCTCTGTTTTCAGTGTAGCCCCTGTGGTCCCTTGCTTAATTGCGAGATATGTAAGCACGGGGGGCGAGCTAATGTCCGAATTCTTGTGCTTGCAGGCGAAGGACAAGGTGGAGGAGGAGAAGAAGAAGCTGAAAAAAGAGGGTGTAAGTAAGAAGGGTAAGAGGAAGGCCTCGTCCGCGGTGGACATGGAGGCCTTCCGGACCGAGATGTTGGGAGAGATGAGGAGGACAATAAAGGATTTGGTTCCAGAGTTGCTTCGTGGCATGCTTCCTGGACCAAATCCTTTATTGACCTCATCATCTGCTTCGGAGCAGGTAATCCCCACCTCTGAATCAACGTTCCTTAGTACGCTTCCGTTGTTTGAAGATTCAGAGGTGGCCCCATTAGAGGGGGCGTTCCACGGCCCTGGCAGCAGGCTTATTGCCGCGCCCAATAGGGACCGTGGACGGTCGTCGCTGGAACCCGCGGGCTGCTTATCAGTCCAGGGGTATCCGCACACCGCGGGTGCCAGTACCTCGTATGGCACCTTCCCTGGCCAGTCCGGGTTAGCTCTCTTTGCTGACCCGGAGTCTAATCTGTCTGGCCAGGAGGATGAGGATTACCTGTTGGGGTCGCCGTCTGAAGACGTGGACATGGATTATGACGTCTGTGCACCCCTCGCGGGGAATACAGGCGCCTTTTTCCACGGTTCTACTCTCCCAGGGGTAGAATCCACGGTTCAGACTGTGGCCCTGGGCGCTGAAGGCCAGCGGTACCGCATACCTCGGCTTGCCAAGAGTGTCGCTGGTGCTGGCCGGGGCCGTGGTGGGGCGGTATATGCCCCGCGCTCTACCACGGTGCCTGCTCCTGGTCAAACCAGTGATATTAGCATGCCGGTATTGTCAGGCCCGCATGTTCTCCCTGGCTTGCCAGGGATATCAGCGTACCCGCCGTCAAGCTCTGTTGCTTGTGCTCAGGAGGAAGACGAAGGCCCCCGTCTTGTAGAGCGCTCGCAGCTAGCCACGGAGGAGGATTGGTCTGACGCTTGCCAGTGGTTGGTGAGTGTTAGACCAGATCTGCCCGTGGAGCAGTCGGCTAGCCAGCGTGAGCACAGGCCGTGGTTAGCTGGTAAGCCTACTGCTAACGCTATGCCTTCTCTGCCGCTGGCAGAGCATGTCGTAGACATGTTCGAGGCGGCGGAGACGTCCATTAAGTAGAGTGGACGTCTCGCTAAGGCCCCGCGCGAGGTGGCCAGGCGTTGCCGCATCGTGCCCCTGGACTACCAGCGGTACGGTGTGGTACCGAAGCCGAGCGTGGATGACCGCGCGGCTTTGGGTGAGGATGCGCGGCCAGGCTCCCGTTCTGACACGGGAGTCTTGTGTTCGAACGCGTTGCGTTCAGCAAATGCCGCGTTGCGTGATGCGGAGGAGAGTGGGAGAGCTTCGATTGCCGCTCTGTCCCACGTCTCCCAGCTGTTACAAGGGGTAGTAACAGCATCCGCATCGCGCCAGCCAAGTCCGGTCACAGTCCAGCGAGCCATCCAGGATGGTATCAACCTGGCTCTGGACTGTATGACGCGGGCGGTGACCAGGAGTGTCCGGGCAAGGCGCACTTTTGCCTTGGATAATCTGTGCCCGTCCCAGGACCTCTACAATAGGCTACTACGTACGCCTATGACAGGTCCTGGTCTCTTTGGAGGTGAGGGGTGTAGGCACCTCCAGGAGATGGTTACTCTGGTCAATAACCAGAGGGCGCTGCGCGAGCAGTTTGAGGTGCTTCGTCGTGCCAACGTTCGCGCCGCACCTCCTGCGTATCGTCCCCTGCAGGCTCGAGGTGGTAGTGGCCAGGTCAGAGGCCAACCACCATCGCAGCGCCGGCCTCGGCCGCGTGCGATTCGGCCAGCAGCGAGGGGGGCGCAGGCTCCTCAGGCGCAGTCAGCCAGGCAGCCGCCCGCGCACCGAGGTGCGCGCGGTGCTGGTCGTGGCGCGCGAGGATCTGGGCGGGGTAATCGTTCCTGATGGGACGGTTACCGCGGTGAGAACCGCGCCGGTGTTTCTGGCAGAGGAGACAGTGCCGCTCTTGCACTCCTTATGTCCACCTCTATCCCTAGGTGGACCGGTGGGAGGCCGGCTAGCCGACCACATGCAAGAGTGGGAACGGTTAACTCAGGACCGTTTAGTCTTGCGATGGCTTTCAGTCGGGTATCATCCCGATTGGATGACAGGCCCGCCATCGCGACTGTCTCTAGTGCCGATCTGGACTCCAAATCCGAGAGATCCAGATCAAAGGTTGTGTATCGAGGAGGAAATAAATTCCCTCATACAAAAAGGAGCTATTCAGCCGGCACAGAGGTGTCCGGGCTTCTATTCAACCCTGTTCTTAGTAACAAAGAACACCGGAGGGTGGAGACCAATTCTCAACCTCAAGCCATTGAACAAGTTCATAGAGACGCCCAGTTTCAAGATGGAGACTGTGCGCTCGGTGTTGGCGGGGTTAGAGAGGGGAATGTGGACAGCGTCGATAGATTTGAAGGACGCTTATTTCCACATCCCCATACACAGGAGTTTCCGTCGCTTCCTGAGATTTGCATTCCAGGGCAGACAGTGGGAATTCAGGGTGCTACCCTTCGGAATTTCCACGGCTCCTCGGGTTTTCACCCGTGTGGTTCTTGCGATCACCGCATACCTCCGCAGGAGAAGCATAGCAGTCCACACGTACATAGACGACTGGCTGTTGAAAGCGCACACCCGGGAAAGTTTATCGGCCAGTCTGGAGATTGTTTTGAAAACTCTCACAGACTTAGGCTGGATGATCAATTTCCCAAAATCAGAGCTGATTCCATCCCAGAAGTTTGTTTACCTGGGGATGTTCTTCGATCTAGAGACCGGATATGTTTATCCTACTCAGGAGAGAGTTCAGAAACTCATCTCATTAATTCAGTCAGTGTGCGACGGTCGTCATGTCCTGGCACGGGTTTACTTGAGAATGCTGGGGTTGATGGTTTCATTGGAACCAGTCATTCCTCAGGCCGCCTTACGCAGGCGGCCGATCCAGTTATTTCTCATGACACAATGGACCCAGAGTACAGGTTCGCTGGACTCGAATGTGCCAGTGTTGGCGCCTCTGATTCATCACCTGCAATGGTGGTTGGACACAGAGAATCTCTTGGTGGGGGTTATGCTAACCCCTCCCCACCCTCAGGTGACTGTGTATACAGATGCATCGATGGAGGGCTGGGGAGCTTGCCTGGAAGAGTCCACGATATCAGGGCTTTGGAATCTGGAACAGTCAAAGGAACATATAAATCTACTGGAGCTAAGAGCAGTAGTCCTGGGCCTGGAACATTTCTTACAGAAAGTTCAGGGCAAGATTGTTCTTATTCGTTCAGACAACTCAACAGTTGTGACTTACATAAACCGCCAGGGCGGAACGAAGTCGCCCAGTCTCTGTATGATGACATGGAGACTGCTTTGTTGGTGTCTGGATCACCAGATTACCTTGAAAGCAGTTCATATTCCGGGAAGGTTAAATCTGCTAGCAGACTCATTGAGCCGAAGGATGAGTGTTTTACCCACGGAATGGCAACTAAATCAATGTGTGGCGGATCGTCTGTTCGACCATTGGGGGAAACCCAACATCGATTTGTTCGCAACGAAGAAGAATGCGAAGATGACGACGTACGTCTCTCCGATTCCGGATCCAAGCGCTTTCGCAACAGATGCGTTAGCTATCAGCTGGGGGAGAATGTATGCATACGCATTCCCTCCAGCAATCCGGATTCCAAAAATTCTTCAGAAAATCAGACAAGAGGAATGCCAAGTGCTTCTGATCGCCCCGGATTGGCCAAGCCGATCATGGTATACGGATCTGCTGGACCTTCTGGTCTGCAATCCGGTTCCTCTGCCTCTGATGGACGATATTATCTTCCAGGGCAAGGCCCTTCACAACAATCCGTCAATGTTCAGATTGACTGCGTGGATGTTGTCAAGGAATCTAGAATTAAGGAGGGCTTTTCTGAGCAAGCAGCCATGTTTATGGCCAAAGCCAGGAGGGGGTCAACCTCCAGAGCATATAATTATAAAATCAACAGATTTGCAGAATGGTGCTCAAAAAGATGTATTGATCCAATGGATTCATCTATTCAGGTAGTAGCTGATTTCCTCTGTCACCTCTATGATGCCTATAGCCTCAAGCCTAACTCTATTGCTGGTTATAAGTCAGCTTTAATGTCTGTTATTCCTTGCTTGGCTAAGAGGGGAAGTGATGAAGTAAATACATTAAATGTATTAATTAAAGGCATGGGCAATCTAAGACCAAGGAATCCACCTGTGATTCCGTCTTGGAGTTTATCGCTAGTGCTTCAAGTACTAGGTGATAAGCCGTTTGAACCACTTAGTTCCATTTCTATGAAACTATTAACACTGAAGACTGTGTTTTTAATTGCTGCGGCCTCGGCTAGGCGTAGGAGTGAAATTCATGCCTTATCAGCCGAGGATGACCGTTTTGTGGTTTCAGGGGAAGGCCTTAAGCTGCTACCTAGGATTAATTTCTTGGCTAAAAATCAGTCGTTGAAATATCCAGGTCAACCTATTGTTTTGCCTGCTTTGACTAGATATGATCCTAATTCTGAAGCATGGTGTCCCGTCCGGGCGCTTTGCCGGTACAAACAACGTACGGCGGAGTGGCGCACCGACCAGTCGGCGTTATGGTTGTCTTATATTGAACCCCATGGCAGGGCTTCTAAGGACACCATTTCCAGGTGGATTGTAGAATGCATTCAGTTTTGCCATAAATCCGCCACCGGGAAGCAGGTTGACGTGGCCAAGGCTCACAGTGTCCGCGGCGTAGTGACATCCACGGCCCTATTTAATGGGGTCCCGGTGGATGATATTATGTCGGTGGCTCAGTGGCACTGTGAGTCAAGTTTTACAGACCATTATCTCCGTGACACCTCTAATCCTCTCGCCTTGTCGATTTTGAAAAAATAACTTGGCATATATTTTTGATGGGGTTTCCTCATTGCTTATATATTTCACAATTAATTTATGGAAACAACCACTAATTTGGGACTGCATCGTGCTTCACCAATGGGAAGAGGATGTCAGCAGCCATTTCAACAAGGTCAGTCTTGTGTATGTGTTGTCCATTGTTGATTGTCTTGTCACGTTACCCGTTATTAATATGATGATGGTTTTGTGTATTTATGTGGTTCATTGTTGAGAGTATACGAAAATGTTTTCGTCTCTGTCCTGTAGTACATGGCACTTGTACGTAGAGAGCGTATAGGACATTGAGGTCATTCGACTCTTCCTCCCAGGAAGGAGGGGGGGGGAGCGCATATGACATTCGGTCATCTCTCATACATCGGGGGTGTTATCCGATGGTTAGTCAAATCCTGACTGTTTTTTCATACAGTTTCAGAAGTTTAAGTGCCTTAAACGCAGAAAAGCGTATAGGGATGAGCTGGTCTTTTGACCTCGCCTCCCTCCCGCCGAATTCACTGTCGAATTCTGGAAATATCAAAAGTATTAGGGAGGTAAGTATACTCTTGATGTGAAATAAACGAAATCAAGGATTTCTTTTTTCACGAGAGAGTTGATACTTACCTCCCTAGATACGGACCCGGCCTCTCCACCCCACAGAGGCTCGGTCTTCAGGCTCTTTATAGTTGCATGTGTATCAGCCAATAAATTAGTCAGAGGAAGTGCTAGTCTGCGCATGCGCGGTGGTGGGGCTGGCATCCGCCAGACTACGCTCTGACTCCCTGCCCAGTAGGGGCACCTAACTGTTTTAATCTGAGTGTTTATTGAGTGAAAGCCAATATTTAGCAATATCAAAAGTATTAGGGAGGTAAGTATCAACTCTCTCGTGAAAAAAGAAATCCTTGATTTCGTTTAGTGTGTATATATACGTACTCTATTTACACGCACTTATGAAACATCAGTATTCAATATAACTGTATATTCTTTATTAACCAACGTTCAAGTTCTCTTGAAAAATTGATGTTGCTGTAAGTTTTTGTTCTATATACAGCAACCAACTACTTGCAGTAACACACATTTCATAATATTCTGTGGTCTTCATGATCTTGTAGACTATAGAATGTTGAGATCTGCCTGGGGAGCTATAAACGGGTTAGAATCATTAAAGCATAGTCTACTATGTGACCACAGCTGACAAAGAATCTGCTATTCACTAACATTGTATCAGTAAATTAGGCTTGCACGATTATGTGATTAAATCGAAAATCACGATTATGTTTTAAATCGTGAATTTATATGATTAAAAATTAAATAATCGAATAAGCGTGAATATTTTCTATTGGATAAAATATTTTAAAACCTAACTTTCAATTACTTTTTACTGTGATCGGTCATGAAAAATGGCATTTTGCTTAGTGAATGTAGTATGTCCATTTGCAGGGCAAGAGAAGACTATTTTTGAAAATGTATTACTGGAATGCCTGGCTCGGGAATCGAGCCAGGCATTCCAGTGATACATTTTCAAAAATAGTCTTCATGAAAAATGGCATTTTGCTTAGTGAATGTAGTATGTCCATTTGCAGGGCAAGAGAAGACTATTTTTGAAAATGTATTACTGGAATGCCTGGCTCGGGAATCGAGCCAGGCATTCCAGTGATACATTTTCAAAAATAGTCTTCTCTTGCCATGCAAATGGACTTTTCCAAACACCATTGCAATTTTCGTCATTGATATACTTTTGTTGTTATGTCTTGGTAATTTT
>JAVVLW010002663.1:0-14000 GCA_034401795.1 Chaetoderma sp. LZ-2023a
CAACTGCAAAATGTGTCGGAAACGTATTCTCTACATGGACTTCAATTCTTTGACAAGCTGACATGGAGCTCTGGTATTTGTTTTTGTATCATGATCACCTTTAGCAGTCTAATTTGTTCAAGAAAATTTCAATTTTCTCATAGAAAATGTCCATTTGCAGACCAAGAGAAGACTATTTTTGAAAATTTACCACTGGAATGACTGGCTCGGTTATCTGGCAAAACTATTATAAAAACACTAATCTGGCTAAACTATAATAAGGTGGTCCTTAGGATCCTTTCGGCTGTTGTTACCTTCGTCAGAGGGCATGCACAAACCAATCTCAGACCAGCCCGCTTAAGCACACACATGATGGCATGCACAAACCAATCTCAGACCAGCCCGCTTAAGCACACACATGATGACATGCACAAACCAATCTCAGACCAGCCCGCTTAAGCACACACATGATGGCATGCACAAACCAATCTCAGACCAGCCCGCTTAAGCGCACACATGATGACATGCACAAACCAATCTCAGACCAGCCCGCTTAAGCACACCCATGATGGCATGCACAAACCAATCTCAGACCAGCCCGCTTAAGCATACACATGGTGACATGCACAAACCAATCTCAGACCAGCCCGCTTAAGCGCACACGTGATGGCATGCACAAACCAATCTCAGACCAGCCCGCTTAAGCGCACACATGATGGCATGCACAAACCAATCTCAGACCAGCCCGCTTAAGCGCACACATGATGGCATGCACAAACCAATCTCAGACCAGCCCGCTTAAGCGCACACGTGATGGCATGCACAAACCAATCTCAGACCAGCCCGCTTAAGCGCACACATGATGGCATGCACAAACCAATCTCAGACCAGCCCGCTTAAGCGCACACATGATGGCATGCACAAACCAATCTCAGACCAGCCCGCTTAAGCGCACACATGATGGCATGCACAAACCAATCTCAGACCAGCCCGCTTAAGCGCACACATGATGTCATGCACAAACCAATCTCAGACCAGCCCGCTTAAGCGCACACATGATGGCATGCACAAACCAATCTCAGACCAGCCCGCTTAAGCGCACACATGATGGCATGCACAAACCAATCTCAGACCAGCCCGCTTAAGCGCACACATGATGGCATGCACAAACCAATCTCAGACCAGCCCGCTTAAGCGCATACGTGATGGCATGCACAAACCAATCTCAGACCAGCCCGCTTAAGCGCACACATGATGGCATGCACAAACCAATCTCAGACCAGCCCGCTTAAGCGCACACATGATGGCATGCACAAACCAATCTCAGACCAGCCCGCTTAAGCACACATGATGGCATGCACAAACCCATCTCAGACCAGCCCGCTTAAGCACACACATGATGGCATGCACAAACCAATCTCAGACCAGCCCGCTTAAGCACACACACATGATGACATGCACACACCAATCTCAGACCAGCCCGCTTAAGCACACACATGATGGCATGCACAAACCCATCTCAGACCAGCCCGCTTAAGCACACACATGATGACATGCACAAACCAATCTCAGACCAGCCCGCTTAAGCACACCCATGATGGCATACACAAACCAATCTCAGACCAGCCCGCTTAAGCATACACATGGTGACATGCACAAACCAATCTCAGACCAGCCCGCTTAAGCGCACACATGATGGCATGCACAAACCAATCTCAGACCAGCCCGCTTAAGCGCACACGTGATGGCATGCACAAACCAATCTCAGACCAGCCCGCTTAAGCGCACACATGATGACATGCACAAACCAATCTCAGACCAGCCCGCTTAAGCACACCCATGATGGCATACACAAACCAATCTCAGACCAGCCCGCTTAAGCGCACACATGATGGCATGCACAAACCAATCTCAGACCAGCCCGCTTAAGCGCACACGTGATGGCATGCACAAACCAATCTCAGACCAGCCCGCTTAAGCGCACACATGATGACATGCACAAACCAATCTCAGACCAGCCCGCTTAAGCACACATGATGACATGCACAAACCCATCTCAGACCAGCCCGCTTAAGCACACACATGAAGGCATGCACAAACCAATCTCAGACCAGCCCGCTGAAGCACACACATGATGGCATGCACAAACCAATCTCAGACCAGCCCGCTTAAGCACACACATGAAGGCATGCACAAACCAATCTCAGACCAGCCCGCTTAAGCACACACATGATGGCATGCACAAACCAATCTCAGACCAGCCCGCTTAAGCACACACATGATGGCATGCACAAACCAATCTCAGACCAGCCCGCTTAAGCACACATGATGACATGCACAAACCCATCTCAGACCAGCCCGCTTAAGCACACACATGAAGGCATGCACAAACCAATCTCAGACCAGCCCGCTTAAGCACACACATGATGGCATGCACAAACCCATCTCAGACCAGCCCGCTTAAGCACACACATGATGACATGCACAAACCAATCTCAGACCAGCCCGCTTAAGCACACCCATGATGGCATACACAAACCCATCTCAGACCAGCCCGCTTAAGCACACACATGATGACATGCACAAACCAATCTCAGACCAGCCCGCTTAAGCGCACACATGATGGCATGCACAAACCAATCTCAGACCAGCCCGCTTAAGCGCACACGTGATGGCATGCACAAACCAATCTCAGACCAGCCCGCTTAAGCGCACACATGATGACATGCACAAACCAATCTCAGACCAGCCCGCTTAAGCACACCCATGATGGCATGCACAAACCAATCTCAGACCAGCCCGCTTAAGCATACACATGGTGACATGCACAAACCAATCTCAGACCAGCCCGCTTAAGCGCACACATGATGGCATGCACAAACCAATCTCAGACCAGCCCGCTTAAGCGCACACATGATGGCATGCACAAACCAATCTCAGACCAGCCCGCTTAAGCGCACACATGATGACATGCACAAACCCATCTCAGACCAGCCCGCTTAAGCACACACATGAAGGCATGCACAAACCAATCTCAGACCAGCCCGCTTAAGCACACACACATGATGGCATGCACAAACCAATCTCAGACCAGCCCGCTTAAGCGCACACATGATGGCATGCACAAACCAATCTCAGACCAGCCCGCTTAAGCGCACACATGATGGCATGCACAAACCAATCTCAGACCAGCCCGCTTAAGCGCACACATGATGGCATGCACAAACCAATCTCAGACCAGCCCGCTTAAGCGCACACGTGATGGCATGCACAAACCAATCTCAGACCAGCCCGCTTAAGCGCATACGTGATGGCATGCACAAACCAATCTCAGACCAGCCCGCTTAAGCGCACACATGATGGCATGCACAAACCAATCTCAGACCAGCCCGCTTAAGCGCACACATGATGGCATGCACAAACCAATCTCAGACCAGCCCGCTTAAGCGCACACATGATGGCATGCACAAACCAATCTCAGACCAGCCCGCTTAAGCGCACACATGATGGCATGCACAAACCAATCTCAGACCAGCCCGCTTAAGCACACACACATGATGACATGCACAAACCAATCTCAGACCAGCCCGCTTAAGCACACCCATGATGGCATACACAAACCAATCTCAGACCAGCCCGCTTAAGCATACACATGGTGACATGCACAAACCAATCTCAGACCAGCCCGCTTAAGCGCACACATGATGGCATGCACAAACCAATCTCAGACCAGCCCGCTTAAGCGCACACGTGATGGCATGCACAAACCAATCTCAGACCAGCCCGCTTAAGCGCACACATGATGGCATGCACAAACCAATCTCAGACCAGCCCGCTTAAGCGCACACATGATGGCATGCACAAACCAATCTCAGACCAGCCCGCTTAAGCGCACACGTGATGGCATGCACAAACCAATCTCAGACCAGCCCGCTTAAGCGCATACGTGATGGCATGCACAAACCAATCTCAGACCAGCCCGCTTAAGCGCACACATGATGGCATGCACAAACCAATCTCAGACCAGCCCGCTTAAGCGCACACATGATGGCATGCACAAACCAATCTCAGACCAGCCCGCTTAAGCGCACACATGATGGCATGCACAAACCAATCTCAGACCAGCCCGCTTAAGCGCACACATGATGGCATGCACAAACCAATCTCAGACCAGCCCGCTTAAGCGCACACATGATGGCATGCACAAACCAATCTCAGACCAGCCCGCTTAAGCGCACACATGATGGCATGCACAAACCAATCTCAGACCAGCCCGCTTAAGCGCACACATGATGGCATGCACAAACCAATCTCAGACCAGCCCGCTTAAGCGCACACATGATGGCATGCACAAACCAATCTCAGACCAGCCCGCTTAAGCGCACACATCATGGCATACACAAACCAATCTCAGACCAGCCCGCTTAAGCACACACACATGATGACATGCACAAACCAATCTCAGACCAGCCCGCTTAAGCACACACATGATGGCATGCACAAACCAATCTCAGACCAGCCCGCTTAAGCACACACATGATGGCATGCACAAACCAATCTCAGACCAGCCCGCTTAAGCGCACACATGATGGCATGCACAAACCAATCTCAGACCAGCCCGCTTAAGCGCACACATGATGGCATGCACAAACCAATCTCAGACCAGCCCGCTTAAGCGCACACATGATGGCATGCACAAACCAATCTCAGACCAGCCCGCTTAAGCGCACACATGATGGCATGCACAAACCAATCTCAGACCAGCCCGCTTAAGCGCACACGTGATGGCATGCACAAACCAATCTCAGACCAGCCCGCTTAAGCGCACACATGATGGCATGCACAAACCAATCTCAGACCAGCCCGCTTAAGCGCACACGTGATGGCATGCACAAACCAATCTCAGACCAGCCCGCTTAAGCGCACACGTGATGGCATGCACAAACCAATCTCAGACCAGCCCGCTTAAGCGCACACATGATGGCATGCACAAACCAATCTCAGACCAGCCCGCTTAAGCGCACACATGATGGCATGCACAAACCAATCTCAGACCAGCCCGCTTAAGCGCACACATGATGGCATGCACAAACCAATCTCAGACCAGCCCGCTTAAGCGCACACATGATGGCATGCACAAACCAATCTCAGACCAGCCCGCTTAAGCGCACACATGATGGCATGCACAAACCAATCTCAGACCAGCCGGCTTAAGCGCACACATGATGGCATGCACAAACCAATCTCAGACCAGCCCGCTTAAGCGCACACATGATGGCATGCACAAACCAATCTCAGACCAGCCCGCTTAAGCGCACACATGATGGCATGCACAAACCAATCTCAGACCAGCCCGCTTAAGCACACATGGCATGCACAAACCAATCTCAGACCAGCCCGCTTAAGCACACACATGATGGCATGCACAAACCAATCTCAGACCAGCCCGCTTAAGCACACACATGATGGCATGCACAAACCAATCTCAGACCAGCCCGCTTAAGCGCACACATGATGGCATGCACAAACCAATCTCAGACCAGCCCGCTTAAGCGCACACATGATGACATGCACAAACCAATCTCAGACCAGCCCGCTTAAGCACACCCATGATGGCATACACAAACCAATCTCAGACCAGCCCGCTTAAGCATACACATGGTGACATGCACAAACCAATCTCAGACCAGCCCGCTTAAGCGCACACATGATGGCATGCACAAACCAATCTCAGACCAGCCCGCTTAAGCGCACACGTGATGGCATGCACAAACCAATCTCAGACCAGCCCGCTTAAGCGCACACATGATGGCATGCACAAACCAATCTCAGACCAGCCCGCTTAAGCATACACATGGTGACATGCACAAACCAATCTCAGACCAGCCCGCTTAAGCGCACACATGATGGCATGCACAAACCAATCTCAGACCAGCCCGCTTAAGCGCACACATGATGGCATGCACAAACCAATCTCAGACCAGCCCGCTTAAGCGCACACATGATGACATGCACAAACCAATCTCAGACCAGCCCGCTTAAGCACACACATGAAGGCATGCACAAACCAATCTCAGACCAGCCCGCTTAAGCACACACACATGATGGCATGCACAAACCAATCTCAGACCAGCCCGCTTAAGCGCACACGTGATGGCATGCACAAACCAATCTCAGACCAGCCCGCTTAAGCGCACACATGATGGCATGCACAAACCAATCTCAGACCAGCCCGCTTAAGCGCACACATGATGGCATGCACAAACCAATCTCAGACCAGCCCGCTTAAGCGCACACATGATGTCATGCACAAACCAATCTCAGACCAGCCCGCTTAAGCGCACACATGATGGCATGCACAAACCAATCTCAGACCAGCCCGCTTAAGCGCACACATGATGGCATGCACAAACCAATCTCAGACCAGCCCGCTTAAGCACACACATGATGACATGCACAAACCAATCTCAGACCAGCCCGCTTAAGCACACCCATGATGGCATACACAAACCAATCTCAGACCAGCCCGCTTAAGCATACACATGGTGACATGCACAAACCAATCTCAGACCAGCCCGCTTAAGCGCACACATGATGGCATGCACAAACCAATCTCAGACCAGCCCGCTTAAGCGCACACGTGATGGCATGCACAAACCAATCTCAGACCAGCCCGCTTAAGCGCACACATGATGGCATGCACAAACCAATCTCAGACCAGCCCGCTTAAGCGCACACATGATGGCATGCACAAACCAATCTCAGACCAGCCCGCTTAAGCGCACACGTGATGGCATGCACAAACCAATCTCAGACCAGCCCGCTTAAGCGCACACATGATGGCATGCACAAACCAATCTCAGACCAGCCCGCTTAAGCGCACACATGATGGCATGCACAAACCAATCTCAGACCAGCCCGCTTAAGCGCACACATGATGGCATGCACAAACCAATCTCAGACCAGCCCGCTTAAGCGCACACATGATGGCATGCACAAACCAATCTCAGACCAGCCCGCTTAAGCGCACACATGATGGCATGCACAAACCAATCTCAGACCAGCCCGCTTAAGCGCACACATGATGGCATGCACAAACCAATCTCAGACCAGCCCGCTTAAGCGCACACATGATGGCATGCACAAACCAATCTCAGACCAGCCCGCTTAAGCGCACACATGATGGCATGCACAAACCAATCTCAGACCAGCCCGCTTAAGCGCACACATGATGGCATGCACAAACCAATCTCAGACCAGCCCGCTTAAGCGCACACATCATGGCATACACAAACCAATCTCAGACCAGCCCGCTTAAGCACACACACATGATGACATGCACACACCAATCTCAGACCAGCCCGCTTAAGCACACACATGATGGCATGCACAAACCCATCTCAGACCAGCCCGCTTAAGCACACACATGATGGCATGCACACACCAATCTCAGACCAGCCCGCTTAAGCGCACACATGATGGCATGCACAAACCAATCTCAGACCAGCCCGCTTAAGCGCACACGTGATGGCATGCACAAACCAATCTCAGACCAGCCCGCTTAAGCGCACACATGATGGCATGCACAAAACCAATCTCAGACCAGCCCGCTTAAGCGCACACATGATGGCATGCACAAACCAATCTCAGACCAGCCCGCTTAAGCGCACACGTGATGGCATGCACAAACCAATCTCAGACCATCCCGCTTAAGCGCATACGTGATGGCATGCACAAACCAATCTCAGACCAGCCCGCTTAAGCGCACACGTGATGGCATGCACAAACCAATCTCAGACCAGCCCGCTTAAGCGCACACGTGATGGCATGCACAAACCAATCTCAGACCAGCCCGCTTAAGCGCACACATGATGGCATGCACAAACCAATCTCAGACCAGCCCGCTTAAGCGCACACATGATGGCATGCACAAACCAATCTCAGACCAGCCCGCTTAAGCGCACACATGATGGCATGCACAAACCAATCTCAGACCAGCCCGCTTAAGCGCACACATGATGGCATGCACAAACCAATCTCAGACCAGCCCGCTTAAGCGCACACATGATGGCATGCACAAACCAATCTCAGACCAGCCCGCTTAAGCGCACACATGATGGCATGCACAAACCAATCTCAGACCAGCCCGCTTAAGCGCACACATGATGGCATGCACAAACCAATCTCAGACCAGCCCGCTTAAGCGCACACATGATGGCATGCACAAACCAATCTCAGACCAGCCCGCTTAAGCGCACACACCAATCTCAGACCAGCCCGCTTAAGCACACACATGATGGCATGCACAAACCAATCTCAGACCAGCCCGCTTAAGCACACACATGATGGCATGCACAAACCAATCTCAGACCAGCCCGCTTAAGCGCACACATGATGGCATGCACAAACCAATCTCAGACCAGCCCGCTTAAGCGCACACATGATGACATGCACAAACCAATCTCAGACCAGCCCGCTTAAGCACACCCATGATGGCATACACAAACCAATCTCAGACCAGCCCGCTTAAGCATACACATGGTGACATGCACAAACCAATCTCAGACCAGCCCGCTTAAGCGCACACATGATGGCATGCACAAACCAATCTCAGACCAGCCCGCTTAAGCGCACACGTGATGGCATGCACAAACCAATCTCAGACCAGCCCGCTTAAGCGCACACGTGATGGCATGCACAAACCAATCTCAGACCAGCCCGCTTAAGCGCACACATGATGGCATGCACAAACCAATCTCAGACCAGCCCGCTTAAGCGCACACATGATGGCATGCACAAACCAATCTCAGACCAGCCCGCTTAAGCGCACACATGATGGCATGCACAAACCAATCTCAGACCAGCCCGCTTAAGCGCACACATGATGGCATGCACAAACCAATCTCAGACCAGCCCGCTTAAGCGCACACATGATGGCATGCACAAACCAATCTCAGACCAGCCCGCTTAAGCGCACACATGATGGCATGCACAAACCAATCTCAGACCAGCCCGCTTAAGCGCACACATGATGGCATGCACAAACCAATCTCAGACCAGCCCGCTTAAGCGCACACATGATGGCATGCACAAACCAATCTCAGACCAGCCCGCTTAAGCGCACACATGATGGCATGCACAAACCAATCTCAGACCAGCCCGCTTAAGCGCACACATGATGGCATGCACAAACCAATCTCAGACCAGCCCGCTTAAGCGCACACATGATGGCATGCACAAACCAATCTCAGACCAGCCCGCTTAAGCGCACACATGATGGCATGCACAAACCAATCTCAGACCAGCCCGCTTAAGCACACACACATGATGACATGCACACACCAATCTCAGACCAGCCCGCTTAAGCGCACACATGATGGCATGCACAAACCAATCTCAGACCAGCCCGCTTAAGCGCACACATGATGGCATGCACAAACCAATCTCAGACCAGCCCGCTTAAGCGCACACATGATGGCATGCACAAACCAATCTCAGACCAGCCCGCTTAAGCGCACACGTGATGGCATGCACAAACCAATCTCAGACCAGCCCGCTTAAGCGCACACATGATGGCATGCACAAACCAATCTCAGACCAGCCCGCTTAAGCGCACACATGATGGCATGCACAAACCAATCTCAGACCAGCCCGCTTAAGCGCACACGTGATGGCATGCACAAACCAATCTCAGACCAGCCCGCTTAAGCGCACACATGATGGCATGCACAAACCAATCTCAGACCAGCCCGCTTAAGCGCACACATGATGGCATGCACAAACCAATCTCAGACCAGCCCGCTTAAGCGCACACATGATGGCATGCACAAACCAATCTCAGACCAGCCCGCTTAAGCGCACACATGATGGCATGCACAAACCAATCTCAGACCAGCCCGCTTAAGCGCACACATGATGGCATGCACAAACCAATCTCAGACCAGCCCGCTTAAGCGCACACATGATGGCATGCACAAACCAATCTCAGACCAGCCCGCTTAAGCGCACACATGATGGCATGCACAAACCAATCTCAGACCAGCCCGCTTAAGCGCACACATGATGGCATGCACAAACCAATCTCAGACCAGCCCGCTTAAGCGCAAACCCAATCTCAGACCAGCCCGCTTAAGCACACACATGATGGCATGCACAAACCAATCTCAGACCAGCCCGCTTAAGCACACACATGATGGCATGCACAAACCAATCTCAGACCAGCCCGCTTAAGCGCACACATGATGGCATGCACAAACCAATCTCAGACCAGCCCGCTTAAGCGCACACATGATGACATGCACAAACCAATCTCAGACCAGCCCGCTTAAGCACACCCATGATGGCATACACAAACCAATCTCAGACCAGCCCGCTTAAGCATACACATGGTGACATGCACAAACCAATCTCAGACCAGCCCGCTTAAGCGCACACATGATGGCATGCACAAACCAATCTCAGACCAGCCCGCTTAAGCGCACACGTGATGGCATGCACAAACCAATCTCAGACCAGCCCGCTTAAGCGCACACATGATGGCATGCACAAACCAATCTCAGACCAGCCCGCTTAAGCGCACACATGATGGCATGCACAAACCAATCTCAGACCAGCCCGCTTAAGCGCACACATGATGGCATGCACAAACCAATCTCAGACCAGCCCGCTTAAGCGCACACATGATGGCATGCACAAACCAATCTCAGACCAGCCCGCTTAAGCGCACACATGATGACATGCACAAACCAATCTCAGACCAGCCCGCTTAAGCACACACATGATGGCATGCACAAACCAATCTCAGACCAGCCCGCTTAAGCGCACACATGATGGCATGCACAAACCAATCTCAGACCAGCCCGCTTAAGCGCACACATGATGGCATGCACAAACCAATCTCAGACCAGCCCGCTTAAGCGCACACATGATGGCATGCACAAACCAATCTCAGACCAGCCCGCTTAAGCGCACACATGATGGCATGCACAAACCAATCTCAGACCAGCCCGCTTAAGCGCACACATGATGGCATGCACAAACCAATCTCAGACCAGCCCGCTTAAGCGCACACATGATGGCATGCACAAACCAATCTCAGACCAGCCCGCTTAAGCGCACACATGATGGCATGCACAAACCAATCTCAGACCAGCCCGCTTAAGCACACACACATGATGACATGCACAAACCAATCTCAGACCAGCCCGCTTAAGCACACCCATGATGGCATACACAAACCAATCTCAGACCAGCCCGCTTAAGCATACACATGGTGACATGCACAAACCAATCTCAGACCAGCCCGCTTAAGCGCACACATGATGGCATGCACAAACCAATCTCAGACCAGCCCGCTTAAGCGCACACGTGATGGCATGCACAAACCAATCTCAGACCAGCCCGCTTAAGCGCACACATGATGGCATGCACAAACCAATCTCAGACCAGCCCGCTTAAGCGCACACATGATGGCATGCACAAACCAATCTCAGACCAGCCCGCTTAAGCGCACACGTGATGGCATGCACAAACCAATCTCAGACCAGCCCGCTTAAGCGCACACATGATGGCATGCACAAACCAATCTCAGACCAGCCCGCTTAAGCGCACACATGATGGCATGCACAAACCAATCTCAGACCAGCCCGCTTAAGCACACACACATGATGACATGCACACACCAATCTCAGACCAGCCCGCTTAAGCACACCCATGATGGCATACACAAACCAATCTCAGACCAGCCCGCTTAAGCGCATACACATGGTGACATGCACAAACCAATCTCAGACCAGCCCGCTTAAGCGCACACATGATGGCATGCACAAACCAATCTCAGACCAGCCCGCTTAAGCGCACACGTGATGGCATGCACAAACCAATCTCAGACCAGCCCGCTTAAGCGCACACATGATGGCATGCACAAACCAATCTCAGACCAGCCCGCTTAAGCGCACACATGATGGCATGCACAAACCAATCTCAGACCAGCCCGCTTAAGCGCACACATGATGGCATGCACAAACCAATCTCAGACCAGCCCGCTTAAGCGCATACGTGATGGCATGCACAAACCAATCTCAGACCAGCCCGCTTAAGCGCACACATGATGGCATGCACAAACCAATCTCAGACCAGCCCGCTTAAGCGCACACATGATGGCATGCACAAACCAATCTCAGACCAGCCCGCTTAAGCGCACACATGATGGCATGCACAAACCAATCTCAGACCAGCCCGCTTAAGCGCACACATGATGGCATGCACAAACCAATCTCAGACCAGCCCGCTTAAGCGCACACATGATGGCATGCACAAACCAATCTCAGACCAGCCCGCTTAAGCGCACACATGATGGCATGCACAAACCAATCTCAGACCAGCCCGCTTAAGCGCACACATGATGGCATGCACAAACCAATCTCAGACCAGCCCGCTTAAGCGCACACATGATGGCATGCACAAACCAATCTCAGACCAGCCCGCTTAAGCGCACACATCATGGCATGCACAAACCAATCTCAGACCAGCCCGCTTAAGCACACACACATGATGACATGCACACACCAATCTCAGACCAGCCCGCTTAAGCACACACATGATGGCATGCACAAACCAATCTCAGACCAGCCCGCTTAAGCACACACATGATGGCATGCACAAACCAATCTCAGACCAGCCCGCTTAAGCGCACACATGATGGCATGCACAAACCAATCTCAGACCAGCCCGCTTAAGCGCACACGTGATGGCATGCACAAACCAATCTCAGACCAGCCCGCTTAAGCGCACACATGATGGCATGCACAAACCAATCTCAGACCAGCCCGCTTAAGCGCACACATGATGGCATGCACAAACCAATCTCAGACCAGCCCGCTTAAGCGCACACGTGATGGCATGCACAAACCAATCTCAGACCATCCCGCTTAAGCGCATACGTGATGGCATGCACAAACCAATCTCAGACCAGCCCGCTTAAGCGCACACGTGATGGCATGCACAAACCAATCTCAGACCAGCCCGCTTAAGCGCACACATGATGGCATGCACAAACCAATCTCAGACCAGCCCGCTTAAGCGCACACATGATGGCATGCACAAACCAATCTCAGACCAGCCCGCTTAAGCGCACACATGATGGCATGCACAAACCAATCTCAGACCAGCCCGCTTAAGCGCACACATGATGGCATGCACAAACCAATCTCAGACCAGCCCGCTTAAGCGCACACATGATGGCATGCACAAACCAATCTCAGACCAGCCCGCTTAAGCGCACACATGATGGCATGCACAAACCAATCTCAGACCAGCCCGCTTAAGCGCACACATGATGGCATGCACAAACCAATCTCAGACCAGCCCGCCTAAGCGCACACATGATGGCATGCACACACCAATCTCAGACCAGCCCGCTTAAGCGCACACATGATGGCATGCACAAACCAATCTCAGACCAGCCCGCTTAAGCGCACACATGATGGCATGCACAAACCAATCTCAGACCAGCCCGCTTAAGCGCACACATGATGGCATGCACAAACCAATCTCAGACCAGCCCGCTTAAGCGCACACGTGATGGCATGCACAAACCAATCTCAGACCAGCCCGCTTAAGCGCACACATGATGACATGCACAAACCAATCTCAGACCAGCCCGCTTAAGCACACCCATGATGGCATACACAAACCAATCTCAGACCAGCCCGCTTAAGCATACACATGGTGACATGCACAAACCAATCTCAGACCAGCCCGCTTAAGCGCACACATGATGGCATGCACAAACCAATCTCAGACCAGCCCGCTTAAGCGCACACATGATGGCATGCACAAACCAATCTCAGACCAGCCCGCTTAAGCGCACACATGATGGCATGCACAAACCAATCTCAGACCAGCCCGCTTAAGCGCACACATGATGGCATGCACAAACCAATCTCAGACCAGCCCGCTTAAGCGCACACATGATGGCATGCACAAACCAATCTCAGACCAGCCCGCTTAAGCGCACACAT